>ML109336.1:219931-286193 GCA_003697995.1 Taxidea taxus jeffersonii | reverse complement strand
TCCTCATCTCTTATTATAGTCTTTGGCTTAAAATCTAATTGATCTGATATAAGGATTGCCACCCCAGCTTTCTTCTGATGTCCATTAGTATGGTAAATTGTTTTCCACCCCCTCACTTTCAATCTGGAGGTGTCTTCAGGTCTAAAATGAGTTTCTTGTAGGCAGCATATTGATGGTTTTTTGTTGTTGTTGTTGTTGTTTTTTTAATCCATTCTGAAACACTGTGTCTTTTGATTGGGGCATTTAGCCCATTTACGTTCAGGTAACTATTGAGAGATATGGATTTAGTGCCATTGTATTGCCTGTAAGGTGATTGTTACTATATATTGTCTCTGTTCCTTTCTGATAATACTTTTAGGGTCTCTCTTTGTTTAGAGGACCCCTTTCAATATTTCCTGTAGAACTGGTTTGGTGTTTACAAATTCTTTCAGTTTTTATTTGTCCTGGAAGCTTTTTATCTCTCCTTCTATTTTCAATGATAACCTAACTGGATAAAGTGTTCTTGGATGAATGTTTTTCTTGTTTAGTGCTCTGAATATATCATGCCAGTTCTTTCTGACCTGCCAGGTCTCTGTGGATAAGTCTGCTGCCAATCTAATATTTTTACCATTGTATGTTACAGATTTTTGTCCCGTGCTGCTTTCAGAATTTTCTCTTTGTTGCTAAGACTTGTAAATTTTACTATTAGATGATGGGGTGTGGACCGATTCCTATTGATTTTGAGGGGTGTTCTCTGCACCTCCTGGATTTTGATGCTTGTTCCCTTTGCTATATTAGGGAAATTCTCTACAATAATTCTCTCCAGTATACCTTCTGCTCCTCTTTCTCTTTCTTCTTCTTCTGGAATCCCAGTTATTCTAATGTTGTTTCGTCTTATGGTATCACTTATCTCTCGAATTCTCCCCTCGTGGTCCAGTAGTTGTTTGTCTCTCTTTTGCTCAGCTTCTTTATTCTCTATCATTTGGTCTTCTATATCACTAATTCTTTCTTCTGCCTCATTTATCCTAGCAGTACGAGCCTCCATTTTTGATTGCACTTCGTTAATAGCTTTTTTTATTTCAACATGAATAGATTATAGTTCTTTTATTTCTCCAGAAAGGGTTTTTATTTCTCCAGACAGGGTTTCTCTAATATCTTCCATGCCTTTTTCGAGTCCGGCTAGAACCTTGAGAATCATCGTCCTGAATTCCAGATCTGACATATTACCAATGTCTGTATTGATTAGGTCCCTAGCCTTCTGTCCTGCCTCCTGTTCTTTTTTTTTTTTTGTGGTGAGTTTTTCCGCCTTGTCATTTTGTCCAGATAAGAATATATGAAGGAGCAAATGTAATACTAACAGTGTGGCAAATACCCCAGGAAGATGTGCTTTAACCAAATCAGAAGAGACCCCAAATCATGGGGGGGGGGCGAGAGAAAAGGGGTGAAAAGAAGTTCAGAAAAGAAAAAAAAATTTAAAAAAAGAGAACACAAATAAAGAAAAAAAATATATAAAAATGTAAAAATATATATATGTGTGTTAGACTGGTGACTAGAACAGGGTTACCCACTTAATTTTGGGAGTATTTTGGTCTCTTAGAAGAAACTACCTCCCAAAATTTTAAAGAATGCAAAACATATATAAGGGTAAACACAATGAAGGGATGGAATATGAGTATAAAGATTAAAGAAAAAAACTTTTTTTTTTTTTTTTTTCCCAACAAAGGAGTTGATAAGGTAAGTTGGTAGGGAGAATAAAAAAAAAAAAGTGGAGAAAACTTCCTTGGGCTGGAGACTAGATCAAGCCCAGTACTAGATTTGGGGTATATTTTAATCTATTAGAAGAAGTTATACACCAAATTTTTAAGAAGAAAAAAACCCCCTATGTGTATACAAAGAATAAAGTTAGATACAGTGAAGGATAAAATATGACTATAATAATAAAGGTTCAAAAAATTTTTTTAAGAAAGTTATTAAGATAAACTAGTTACAAAACGTTAAAAGAGGAAAGGGTAAAAGTTAAAAAAAATTAGCAGAAGAGAAAAAAAATTAAAAAATTAATTAACTTTGGAAGTCTAAAGATTCATGGGGAGAAAGCCAAGAATTCCATGCTATGCTTTCTCCTCCTCTGGAATTCCGCTGTTCTCCTTGTTAAGTGAACTTGGTCTTGGCTGGATTTCTTGTTGATCTTCTGGGGGAGGGGCCTGTTGTAGTGATTTTCAAGTGTTTCTGCCCCAGGCGGAATTGCACCGCCCTTACCAGGGGCCGGGCTAAGTAATCCTCTCAGTTTCGCTTTCTGGGGTTTTTGTTCCCTGAATGCTTTCCGTAGAGTTCTGGAGGACAGGAATGAAAGTGGCGGCCTCCCAATCTCCGGCTCGGAGGAGCCGAGAGCACGGGGCCTCAGTCTTCAGTGTGCCTTCAGAGAAAAGCACTTAATCACTCCCCTCTCCCCAGCCTCCAGCCACGCTTGGAGAAAAATGTGCACAATCAGGCCCATTTCACTGGCCTCTGGCTGTGCTCCGAGGTCACCCAGCCTGTGACCAAGCGTCTCTGTTTCTGGCACAGTGTCCCACCTGGAGTCTCCAAACCCCGCAGATCTCTGGGCTCTCCCAGGTCGGAGTCTCCCCGGAACTTGGGGGACCCCACGCACAGAGCACCAGCCCGTGTCACAGATTACGGTTCACGGTAACTCCGAGTTGAGAGCTCACTCCTTGGCTCTGTCTCCGCAGCCAGCTTCCCTGCTCATTATAATACCTGTGAGCTCTGCGACACTCAGACACCCCCAATCCTTCTGTGACCCCGCGGGACCTGAGTCCACGCTGTCCCCGCGAGGTTTTCACCCCAGTTTAGCCTCTGGCGCGATGTCCCTCCATGGAGCAGACTTTTAAAAGTCCTGATTTTGTGCTCCGTTGTTCCGCCGTTTGTCGGGAGCCGGCCCCTCCCCCTGGGGTCTATCTTCCTGTCGTGTTGGATTCACTTCTCTGCTGGTCCTACCTTTTAGAAAGTGGTTGATTTTCTGTTTCTAGAATTGTTGCTCTTCTTCTCTTTGACCTCCTGTTGGATTCGTAGGTGTTCGGAATGGTTTGATAGGCTATCTAGCTGATCTCCTGCTACCTGATGTCATCTCAGCCTGCTACTTCTCTGCCATCTTTCCACCTCTCAATATATATTTTTAAAATTTATTTATTTGACAGAGAGAGAGAGAGGTGGTGAAAGGGAACACAGCCAGGGGGAGTAGAAGAAGGAAAGGCAGGCTTCCCACTGAACAGGGAGCCTAATGCAGGTCTGGGTCTCAGGACCCTGGGATCACGAACAGCTGTCTTCCCATTTTGTTGATGGTTTCCTTTGCTGTGCAGAAGCTTTTTCATTTGATGTAATCCCACTTGTTCATTTTTTATTTTAATGTCCTTGCTTTTGGAGGCATATCCAAAAAAACTGTCACCAAGACCAATGTCAAGGAATTTACTTCCTGTGTTCTCTTCTAGGAGTTTTATGATTTCAGGTCTTAGAATTAAGTCTTTCTTCTATTTTGAGTTAACTTTGTGTGTGGTATAAAATAGTGGTCCAGTTTCATCCTTTTGCATGTGGCTGTCAGTTTTCCCAAACATCATTTATTGAAGAGACTTTCTGTTATCCACTGTATATTCTTGGCTCTGCTATCATAAAATGTTACTTATATTTATTTTAAAATAAATATAAAATTTCCCTCACCTTAAGCTTTAGCTCATTAATTTCTAGCCTCTTAAAACTATTTAAAAATTTTTAGCTTTTAGATTTTTAAGTCACCAAAGTAAGAAGATAGCATAATAAAAGAGAGCAAATACTTCAAAAATGCTTACTACCCACTAAAACTTACTTTAAGTATTTTACATGCATTTAATCTGTAATCAGTCCCTTGAAATGGGTATTATTATTCTATTTGCTTTCAGAGGAGAACATTGATACTGAGAAGTCCAAGTCTTACAGTTTGTCAGTGGCAGAACTTAGACTCAAACTCAGGACCTTCTTGCACATGCCTTATTGATGTTTCCCAATACATGTTCTATGTTTCTCTCTCTCTTTTTTTTTTAATGGTTATAGAAAAACTCATCACAATAACCTCTGGAGACCCATATGTTAACAGTTCCCAGAACAATAATTACAATACGCACAACTACCATGCTTCCCCTAATGGCCTGGAACAAACTCTTTGCATCTCATACCATCTTGCCCTAAATAGAGGGATTTACATATAAAGATTCTGGCATATACGGTTAGTAGGTTTTGAGCAATAAACAAAAACAAACAAATGAGAGATTGTAGGCAGGAAAACCAAGTTCAGAGAGGGTCATCCCTTCAAACAATGCTGCTTTCCTAACCTTGGTGAATAATGAGGGATGGCAAACATCTGAAGAATTAGACATAGAAACACAGTGGAAAGGTATATTTCCCAACTCTGACAATGATAAACATGCATGCCTCCCTTCTAAAGAATTGATGGTCATTTTTCTCCTCTACTAAAATTCTTGTCAACATTATGGGAATATTCTGAAGATATGAGAAATCCTTTAACATTTTCTGCTTGTTATGAAACTAGAAGCTAGCTATTCTGAGCTGTTACTCCAAAAAAGGCTGTTCATTTTTAAAATAAGGTGTCAATAGCAGTCTGTGAAATATTTCTCTTTATTTCATTTGGGGCCCACTTTCAACCTGGTTCAACCTGGGGCTCAATTAAACCTGAGCTCATAGAAGTTGGTAGGCATAACAATTTATTGTTAATATTTCTGAATTTCTGTCTGGACACTTGGGGATTGGACTTTTTAATATGCCAGGTGTTTTCAAGTGAATGGCTTTAGGCAATAAAATGTAAGTGGCTTTTAGATGTATTATTTTATATAATATAATGTCCCTAAAATGTAGACAATATTATTACCCCCATCTTGTAGATTAAAGAAAACCAAAAGCTGAAGTTAAAATACTACCTCACCATCATACAACTCCTGAGTTGAAAGACCCACTTAAACCAATATCCACCTGAATTTAGAGATCAAGGTGTTAGCATAGCAGTACCTCTGCACCGGGTTAGTTTAGTGTCTCCAGCTATGTGCTTGAATCATATGTGGAACCTAAATGAAAAACCATGGTAGGAGCTGCTTTGTAACTTTTAATTGATAGTGAAGTGATCTGCCTTAATTGGGTTTGCTTGATTTTGATTCCAAGTTCTTTACTGGTAAACGTTACCCACTTGAAGTGACATCCATCCAGAGTCTAGCCATGATTCATAATGAGGAGATACAAAGATGAAGCCTACTTACCTCCAGATTAGTTTATCTTACCCAAAAGCAATTATAACATTAATTGGTATTAACCTCCATAGCAAGGTTAATTTTTATGCTTGTAAAGTAATTGAATTCATCTTTATTTATTGGTGAATCATAAACATTCTAAAAAATAATCATAAATGGTACTTTGAGCATGGTATGGTAAAAGTACATGTATGAGGGGTGCCAGGGTGGCTCTGTCATTAAGCATCTGCCTTCTGCTCAGGTCATGATCCCAGGGTCCTGAGATCAAGACCTGCATCAGGGTCCCAGCTTAGAGGGAGGCCTGCTTCTCCCTCTCCCACTCCTCCTGCTTGTGTTCCCTCTCTCACTGTGTCTCTCTCTGTCAAGTAAATAAATAAAATCTTTTTAAAAATGTAGATGTATGTGCTCATAAACAGTATGACTATTTGTTATTGGTGCTTCTATCCGGTTGATTACTAAATAGATAGAAATACATATATGGGGGCACTGGGGTGGTTCAATTGGTTAAGTGTCCTACCCTTAATTTCTGTTCAGGTCATGACCTTAAGGTTATGAGATCCAGGATTCCCCTACCCCCGTTGGGTTCCCTACAGAGCCAGAGCCTGCTTAAGATTTTCTCTCTTTCTCTCCCTCTGCCATTCCCCACACCCAGCTCTCTCTAAAAAAAAATATATATATATATATATATATATATATATATATATATATATATAAATAAATGAACGAACCTGTATCTTATCCTTTTAAGGAAAGCATAACTCAAACTTATTATTGTCTATCTCTAAGTGACTATGAATGTGCTTTTAAAAGTTAAATTTTGGGGTGCCTGGGTGGCTCAGTCAGTTCATCATCTGCTTTTGGCTCAGGTGATGATCCTTGGGGTCCTGGGATCAAGTCGAGCATTGGCCTCCCTTCTCAGTGGGGATTCTGCTTTTCCATCTCCCTCTGCTCCTCCTGCAACTTGTGCTCTTGTTCTCTCTCTCCAATAAAGAAATCTTTAAAAAAAGTTAAATTTTAAATATCACACTTATTAAATAACTTTACAAATAATAGCCACTTATAAAATAACTTATGTTTAAAATGTCTTTAAGTAATTCCCCTTGAAGTAGAAGGAACCAAGTCTATAAAGAGCTCTTTAGCTTCTGAATGTACACACTTCACAGATTGCAAGAGGAAAACATGGACCACATTTCTGGTATTCACATTCAAATATTTGATATCGAGGATCCACAATTAAGAAGTGCATTGTTCCTATAACTCTCCAACCCCTCCTTAAATGTTGTTATTATTTGTTTGTTTGTTTTTCTGGTCATTTTGCCATGATTGCTAAAAATTACTTTAATTATAAATATTTTTTTCTAAATTTGAAACAGGTAATAATTAAGTCGGTATTTTCTAAATAAAAAATGGAAACCAAGACTTTTCACTGAAAAAGGACATCTGAGCTAAACTTTGACCATTTACGAAGTCCTAATAAAAACATTAAGACACAGAAAAATCTGCCAGAATCTGGGAAGAAATACCATTAACAATGAGGGCAGATGACCTAGATTTAGAACTTGAACCAGATCAACAAAACAGGTTATCTGCTATTGCTGATCATCCTACATCAAGTTTGAAAAATAGATAATTTTATGTTACCTTAAATATTAGCCTGTTTCCTTGCTCTTGTGTTCATGGTAAGATGAGTGTGAATGTGTAATTTCATGAGATGAGGGTCCAAAGTCCTTTCTATTTTTTTTTAATTTTATTTATTTATTTGACAGGCAGAGATCACAAGTAGGCAGAGAGGCAAGCAGAGAAAGAGGGGGAAGCAGGTTCCCTGTTGAGCAGAGAGCCCGATGCGGGGCTCGATCCCAGGACCCTGGGATCATGACCTGAGACGAAGGCAGAGGCTTAACCCACTGAGCCACCCAGGTCCTTTCTAATTATGAAGTTGAAATGAGTTTATGGGCTCATAATTATTTTTGGTTCTTTGCTCCTAATTATATAAATTGGGCTATGATACTACATGCTGTCTTTGGTATTCAATAGCATGGCCACTCTGAAGGGAAACCCAGTTGAAGAAAATGAAAACCAATTAATCACTAAACACTAGGCTAAGAGCTCTGCCAGTTCTCAGGTGACCAAGTGTCTTGATTTACCCAAGACTGAGGAGTTTTCCAAGATGTGGAACTCTCAGTACTAAAACTAAGCCCTTTCCAGGAAAAACAAAACAAAAACACCCAGGAATGTTGGTCACCCTAAATATGAACTTACTTTTTATTTGTAAATGTGACAAGGGAGTTCAAACATGGAAGTGGACTTTGAACAAGATATAAGTAATCTGCTTGTCTGTTCATTCATGTGGCAAATACAATTTGGAGATTTCCTGCTTCAGGAAAAAAATGGATATTGAAAGGAAGAAAAAGAAAGCAAACAACTTATAAAATATGATAGACTAGGGAAAAGGTAACATCATGCTGACAGGAGTAATGAAGAAATAGGCAAAAGGAAAATAGGCTAGAAAGTTTTTTGGGGACATGTAAATAAAATGTAGAAATCAGGGGAGACATGATTCAAATATTTTTCTCTTTTTAAAATAATGAATGTTAAAAATATTTTAATATAATTTTCTTATTTCATACCCCCCTATGAACAGTATTACTTGAGTCTTCCATTAAGGTATCCAGATTTGATTTTATTGTGCATAACTTGAACAGGTGGATTACATTTCCATATGATTTTTTATCTTTTTGATGAGTTGAGAAAAGACTTAAATATTGTATCAGAAAGTGCCACTGAATTTGGAAAGGGACTCTTATTAAGCTAGTCGTATGTCAATGAAATGTTTGAATACTGATTACATGAAGAAAATCTACAAGCTCTAAGAAAGAAAATTTGGTTGCCGACCAAATCCAGGAATATTTTAGCATTGCTTTGGTTTCACTTACTGTATTAAATGGTTGACAACAATGGGTAATTAGTGATTTCAGAATTTTAGGTGGAGTTATTTTAGCACCAGAAAGCTATATCCATGTAAAATAACATTTAATTACAAGATTTTTAAAGGACGGTTTCTGAAGGTCTTGATTTAATAAATTATTTCATAACAAAATGTTTGAGAAGGAAGAACAGATGTTACCAACTTGACTGATGGATTAAAGACCTATATGTAAAAATAAATAACATCAAACTAGCAAACTATTACGTAGGAAACTATTAAGTTGAGGGTATAAAAGTCTTTCGTAAGCATAGCATAAAGCCTAGAGAACCCAAAATAGCAACAATCAAATTTGAAATGATAAAAAGATAAACCATTTGTATATAAAAGGATAGTGTTGGGGCACCTGGGTGGCTTATTTGGTTAAGTGTCTGACACGCCTCTCTTTCTCAAATAAATAAATTAATTAAATTAAATAAAAGATAAAAAATAAAAGCTCCTTTAGTGGGTATTCTGATTTGCAAATCAGAACATCTTTCTACAGTGTCTATCTTTGCAATGTTTCGGTGAGATAGCCTCACTGAAAAGGGTGAAGGGCTGATCTAAGTATCTCTGGAAATAAGTACAGTCTGTAAGCCTAAAGGCAATAGGACTGTATATATGCACTAAACTAGTGGATAAAATTGTTTTCTGTGGAGTATTAGTTACCAATTCTGCAAACATCATACATGTGCTCTGGAACTGAACAATTAAGTAAGTGGACGTTAGATGGTATGCGCTTATTGGATTGGAAACTCAAATCAGAAAGTGTAGGAAGCTAGCATGATCCATATAATAATGGCTCAGACATCAATGTGTACTCAGATTTAGCCTAATGATATTTTATTACACATAAAGATATTTATAGATATGTACATGCATACGGTTAGGATAGACACATTATGTTTCTTTGTTCTTTCAGCTTAGAGGGCCAATAAACAATGACACACAATAACAATGATCACTCTTAGCACTTAGAATTTTGTTGGTAAGTCCATTCTCTAACAAGAGAAGCCTGGGCACTTTAGTAAAATGCCAAATCTAGAATTAGGAAAGAAATATGCAGGATGAGCCCAGAACACCTTGCACTGCCAGAAAGTAAGGAAGTGATCATCCCCCAAAGGATGGTGGAATGTCAAAGGGATATATCAGCCAATAGAAAGGGCTCCCAATGACCACAGTGGAAACTATTTGAGAACAACAACAACAAAAAAAGTATTGGCTTATAAAACAAAGCTTAAAGTAAATATTCATAGGTTCATATGTCTGTAAATACGTGATTAAGCAAAAAAGTGGGGTAGAATAGACAAATCTCCATGGAGAAGAATTCCACATAAATTATGTCAATAGTCTATTGTTCAGGGTATGAATATATCTCCCCACTCTCTAAATGTGGGCTTTTCAGTGTCTTTCTTCCATAGAATGGTATGGAAAAGGAAGGGGAAAAATAACTTTTCAGTGGAGAGACCTGGCAAAAATGATTTCAAACCAGGCAATCAAGGTTAATATAAATGATAAAACATATTGATAATCAGTACACTCAACATGATGTGATATGATGAAAATGGCACTTTGTCTTTGTGTTTTTCTTCCCCAAACATATAATCCAGTCTAATCATGAGAAAAATGGCAGACAAAACCAACTGAGAAATATTCTGCAAAATGCCCAACTAAAAATCATCAAAGTTGTCAAGGCTATCAAAAGTAAGGAAAGTGTGACAAACTGTCACAATAAAGAGATGTCTAAGGTGACATGGCTATTAATGTAATGTGGAATCTTGGATAGCTCCTGATATAGAATAAAGAAATTAGGGATATATAGAAGAAAGCTGTGTGAAGTGGGTGCTTTTGTTAGTAATAGCATGCAATTATTGGTTCACTAACTATGACAAATGTGCCATACTAATGTAAGATATTAATAATAAGGAAAACTGAGCATGGGGTATACAGGAACTCTGTACTGTGCATTATTTCTGTAAACCTGAAACTTCTGAAATAAAATTAAAAGTTTATTAAAATGAATCTTAATAAATTTTATTGGAACAATTGGTTATCCATGTACTAAAAAATCAGAGATTATACAAAAATTTTGTAAATGTGAAGTGAATCATAGAATTGAAAGTGACTAAAGATATGAATTTTCTAGAAGAAAATGGGTGAACATATTTTTATCCTGGATTAGTCAAAGATTGCCTAAATATTACACAAAGAGCACACAAAAGCTTTTAAAAATTGATAAATAGGAGGAACCTGGGTGGCTCAGTCATTAAGCATCTGCCTTCAGCTCAGGTCATGGTCCCAGAGTCCTGGAATTGTGCCCTGCATTAGGAAGTTTGTTTCTCCCTCTCCCACTCCCCCTGCCTGTGTTCCCTCTCTCACTGTCTCTCTCTCTCCCTCTGTGTCAAATAAATAAACAAAATCTTTAAAAAAAAGTTGATAAATAGGATAATCAAAATTAGGTCTTTTGCTGTTTGAAATTCATTCACTATATTAAGACAAAAAGGCATGCCATTCACATTACTGTCTATAAAACATATCAACAATAAAAGACATATGTCCAGAATGTAATTCATTCTTAAAGTAATATAATAAAAAGATAAAAATACAAATTTTAAAAAAGGTGAAAAGATTTGGCCAGACACTTCAAAAATAGAAGATACCATTCATATGGCAAAGAATAATGTGAAAAATTCTCAACATCATCCATTATCCATTGGAATAAGAAAAATGATCATTTCATACCCACCAGAGTTGCTAGAATTACAAAAAGGCTGATAATAAGAAGTGTGGTGAAGATCTGGAATGACTTAAAATTTTATACATTCCTGCTGGGCATACAATAAGTGACTGCTACTTTGAAAAGCTATTGACCTATTTCTTATAAAGTGCATACACAGTTATCATAGAGCCTAGAAGTCCTTCTCCTAGCTATTTACTCAAGAGGAATGAAAATATATGTTCACACGAAGAATTGCTATCGAATATTCATAGCAATTTTGCCCATAATAACGTGAAACTGGAAACACCACAGACGTCCATCAACTGGAGAATGGATAAACAAATTGTGATACACCCTACAATGGAATAATCATCAGAAATAGACAGCATACATTGCTATTAGATAGCATAAGTGAGTTTTAGTAACATTATGTTAAGAGAACAAAACTAGCCATTTGTAAGAAATTCTAGAAAAGGCAAAACCATAGTGATGAGAAAGCAGATGAGTATTTGCCTGGGGCTGAGGAGAGGGGAAGGGATAGGAGGAAACTGCTGGGTTGATAGAAATGTTCTAGATCCTGATCCTGCTTACTCTTTTTTGAAAACATTTGTCAAAACTCAAGGAATTATACACTTAAAAGGGTGATTTTCATATGTAAATTTCACCCCAAAAAACAAGTAAAACATATAAAATTAACTTCCATAGTAATTATAACAGTTCAATTGTAAACATCTAACTGTCCCTTTCTTCTATGGCTCTTGATTTGACTGTTTGGAATGGCATATGTACATTTCATTTTTACCTTATTGAACTTTAGGACTATTTCAATTTTATTTACAATTTTGCTAAGAATGAAAAGTTTTCTAGGGGCACCTGGGTGGCTCAGTCAGTTAAGGGTCTGCCTTCATCTCAGGTCATGATCCCAGGGTCCTGGGATCCAGCCCCACATTGGCCTCTTTGCTCAGTGGGAAGCCTGCTTCTCCCTTTCCCTCTGCCTGCCACTCTCCCTGCTTGTGTTCTCTCTCTCTGTCAAATAAATAAATAAAATCTTAAAAAGAGAGAGAGAGAAAGAAAAGAATTTTTCTGAATATATCGTCATTGTAATTTGGTTACTGGCACTAAATTTGTTGTTTGTTTCACTGGGGATGATAATGGAGTCATTTATTTCACTTATTTCATTTATTTCAGTCTGTTAATCAAGAAAGGTAGTTTATGTAATATACTATGTAAATCAAAATCAAAATATTTTACTTGAAATATAAAATCATATTATTTACATCCTCATGACAATATTATCTAATTCAGTTATAAATTATGAAAATATGTTCAAAAAGTACAGTCTTAAAACCAGAACTCAGAGAAAAAATTTAACTTATTTTTCAATCCAGTCATTCTTTTCAGCTGTTTTCTACTGTTGTTTTACACAATATACTTTTAGCCTAGGTCAACAGAGTTACCTTGAAAGAATTAACAGGCTTTTCCAAAAATCCATCTTGAAACTATAAGAAACCATGTTCTTTGGATCAATTTCTGTTATTTCACATTTTATACATATATTTTAAAAACCACAGATTAGAGGCATATTTCCCTTTCAAAAACATAACAGTTTGTACAAATCCAGTGTTATTAGTAGGCAATGCCACCAGTGGATGAGTCCTTAGAATATGAGCATAACTCAAGTTTGCTTTAGAAACCACAGATCTGGCTTGAATTGAAAGTAAGAGAATCAGCCTGGTGTGTTCCCTTACACTGGTCCAACTTAGCATTTCCTGCAGAAATCCAAATTCCATTGGTATTGTTAGTCATGACCTAGAATTATTTCTACATTATTTAGTCAATTAATTGAACATGTTTTTCTTTTTTTAAAAGATTTTATTTATTTATTTGACAGACAGAGATCACAAGTAGGCAGAGAGGCAGGCAGAGAGAGAGGGAGGGGAAGCAGGCTCCCTGCCGAGCAGAGAGCCCGATTAGGGGCTCGATCCCAGGACCCCGGGATCATGAACTGAGCCGAAGGCAGAGGCTTAACCCACTGAGCCACCCAGGCACCCTGAACATGTATTTAGAGGTTAACTATTTCAAATGCTATTATTTATTTAATTTATAAAGAAATTATAACTGAGAGAGCCTGGATGATTTTCCAGAGGTCATTGAGAGAGAGAAAGAAAGTGAGGGAGACGGGGGAGAGAGAGAGAAAAAGAAGAGAGAGAGAGAGAGAGATAAGGAAGGATGGAAGGGAGGGAGGGAGAAAGGAAGGAAGGAAATAAGGGAAGGAGGAAGGGAGGAAGAATTCAGAGAAAAGAAAAGTACTAGGTTTCCTGAATCCTCAGCTGGTGTTCTTTACTTTTTACCTTTCCACAGCACTGCTAATAAATCCATGAGAGGGTTGTGGGTCATGGATAAAATATACTACTAAGTACCCCAGTGTGAATGCTGAAAACATGGAGCAACTTTTTCATGTTGCGTTGTGTAAGACTAAATTAGTAGGCTTTCCATGCTGGCTTTCCATTCCTGCCCAGTGCCTACGCGCGGTCCATTCTCACCATCCCCTGGGGGGTGGAGCTCGGAGGCAAAGTGAGCATCAGCTGTGCCAAGACGGGGTACTCGGCAACAGTGATATTCCACACGAAGCCTTTATATGTAGGGAAAGTCCACAGAGTCACAGCCGAAGTGAAGCACAACCCAACCAATACCATTGTTTGTAAAGCCCACGGGGAATGGAACAGTACCTAAGAGTTCACGTACAACAGCAGAGAGATCAGGGTCATCGACACAACCACACTGCCAGTGTACCCCAAGAAGATCAGACCTCTGGAGAAGCAGGGGCCCATGGAGTCCAGGAACCTCTGGCAGGAGGTGACCAGATACCTGCGGCTGGGGGACATGGATGCTGCCACCGAGCAGAAGCGGCGCTTCTTTAACATCTAGGAGATAAAGACTCATATGTGATACAAAGGTGTAATTTATTAATGGAGTATATATTTTTTCTCAGTTATGACAAAAATAAAAATATTTCATAATAGAAAGGAAGTGGTTCCACTCCTTGTGAGGTGTATTGCCTAAACCATGGGTACTGGCCATGAAAATAGACAGCTAATATTTCTGGCTGTGGAGAGCACAGTTGATGGAAGATCCTACCTACTGCCCCCTCAGGATTTACCCCCACAGTCATGCCAAGGTCATTCTCCTCTCAGGTAGCTCTCAGCCCAATGAAACTCAGCATGGGGGCGCCTGGGTGGCTCAGTGGGTTAAAGCCTCTGCCTTCGGCTCAGGTCATGATCCCAGGGTTCTGGGATCCAGCCCAGCGGGCTCTCTGCTTAGCGGGGATCTTGCTTCCTCCTCTCTCTCTGCCTGCCTGTCTGCCTACTTGTGGTCTCTGTCTGTCGAATAAATAAATAAAATCTTTTAAAAAAAGGAGGGGGGAGGAACTCAGCATGGTACCAATGTAGGCCCATTGTGGTGAGACTTGGAACTCTTTCATCAGGAGACTTAACTTCATGACTTCCCACTATCCCAGCTACAGTAACAGACTCTTGAAATATAATTCTTGTCCCTCCCTCTTCTCACACAGGAGTAAGATCAGCATCAGAATCTGAGGTACTCCAGCATTTTCCTATCTCTCCCCCATTAAATCTATATCTAATTCCATCTTGGCATCTCTTTTAAAGGCATGAACTCACACACATTTGCTCTTAATAGCTGTGATCTTGAATTTCTACATTTACAAAATAAAGAAAAGATCTTTATTTTGTGATTGAGTAACATTTCATTTTGAACTCACAAAGAAGTCATTTTGAAGGCACTATTCAAATACTTGTATATTTCATCTAAAGTATACTATTTCCTGTACAAAGAAAAGAAAAAAACATTATCAATAAATTATGAAATGCCAGCGATTGCAAACTGCATCTCAATTCCAGAGATATAAAAATGTGTTTTTTTAGAATTAGAGGAAGTGATCCTTGTTTTCATCATAAATGTTTCCCAAGAGAGATACCAAGGAGCATATGTTCATTGCTCATAGCTACTTTTGAGCTAAACAGTCTTTTACGTCTTGAAGAATATACATGAAAAGAAAAATCCTCTGCTTGCTTCATTCTAAACATTTGCTTACACATCTGGTTGCACATAAGAAGAAACATAACAGTTTAATTATGCATACATTGCATCTAGTTTAGTGCAAATGCCCTTGAGAAAAAAATAAAGCTCTGAAAGTATGACTGATAATTGGATTTTATGAAGCACTTTTATAATTTTCAGAATAACTTTTTCTAATTCGTTAACTAACTTCCACCAAAGTTCCAGGGGTAAATGAGTGTTTTTATTATCTTTTCACAGATGAGGAAATAGAAAAGTTAAGTAACTTCAGAAGGTCACACAGGAGAACAACCAAGGCCAGGTGTATGCTGTGCAAGATTTTGACCATTTGACAGGGCTGCCTTCAGAGTCTGCTTCTTATAAAATATTATATTAGTTTTGCAAAGAGTCATTTTAAAAGGTAATTAGTTACAGAAAACTATGCTGAGATGACTTCAAAATTTTTACCAGCTCCATGGGCTTTTTTCTTCCCTTTTGGTTTTAAAGCTTGGAGAAAATTAAGAATGTTAGTTCAGGATAAGCTTTCTGAACTTTGAGTCTCTTGGCTTTTACTCATTTGTAAAATGTCATACTGATTATTTAAACTTCGTGTCTGCAGTTTTGACAACTGTGCTATAGCAACACTCGTAGGGAAAACCTGTAGTGACAGTGATGAGTTTTGGACACCAGGAGGACATTAAAACCTTGTAATTTGTGGAGGTGCCACTGGGAAGCTTCCACTTATCTGGCAAGTAGCATAAGAAAGTACATCCTGTGTGGGCTGGGGAAAGGTCACTGCAGCAGGTCTGGTGGAAGGGAATGCCTTTTTTTGTCAGTAGACTTTTATTTTGCCTTCCGCCAGTCATCTCAAATATTGCAGTGGAGAATTTTTCATAAGATTTTATAGAAAAACTTTAAAAAAAAATTCCTCTATCCTCTCTGCTTCACCCTTCCCCTTCTTCTACCTATTTTTCAGGAAAGAATTACCTGTTCCTTCATAGTTCATTTTGAGATACATGTAGAAACATTTCTTCAGCTAATGGATTCCACTGCAGAGACTGGACGACATTCAATCAGGCATGGTTGTCATTCTTTCAGAAATTCTTTGGAAGTCTCAAAACTTCCTACAACAATTGCATGTTTCTTTCTTTTTTGTTAAGATTTTATTTATTTATTTGAGAGAGGTGAGGAGAGAGAGAGAGAGAGAGCACGAATGGGGTGAGGGTCAGAGGGAGAAGCAGACTCCCTGCTGATTAGGGAGCCTGACATGGGACTCGAACCCAGGACCCTGGGATCATGACCTGAGCCAAAGGCAGATACTTAACCGACTGAGCAACCCAGGCATGCCTGTGTTTCTTCTCAGTGCAATGCCGTCAAAATTTTTGTTTCTTAATTTATTACAAATATTTTTCTAATCAGTGGTCTAGTTCTCAAATTTCCTACCCTCAATAACTTATGTTTTTAAAAAGAAAGAAAAACAACTATACTGAGTACTTACTAAGTTCACAGAGTTGTGTGAAAAAACAGTATTTCTAACCATTATCCCTGGGTTTTCTTACTCATATTTCTGTTTCCTGGAAATTTGCAAATTCATAATGTCCTGGGCGCATTATTTTGCTTTCAAGTCTGTTTTCTCCTACATAACTTCTTAGTTAGTGGTGCCATGATCCATCTGCCAGAAATTAGGAACAAAAGTCTGATTCTGCCTTCACCCTAACTCTCTTATTTAAAATCAATGACCTCAGCATTTCAGAGTGTTTGTTGTTAATCATTATTACATCAAAACTTGCCACATTGTGTCTCTGCTTTGGCTCAGGGTCTTATTTTCTACTCAGACTAATGTACTAGGTTTTTAACTTATCTGCCAAACTACTTTTATAATATTCTCCATTCTGCTACCAGATGAACCTTTTTAAAAGACACAGACTTGGCCATGGTCTTGCCTCCTAAAAAATCTCTTGATGCTTCATTTCTGACCAGATGATTTTCAAAAAATTCTTAAAGATATATGAGGATCTTCTCTCTCCCATCCTGCTAATTGATATGTGACTTTCAAATCTTCTGTTTTAGCAATACCCAATATTGAAGATTGTTTCAAAACTGTATGTCTTCATATACATATGGACTATTTTCTATGACTATACCAGTTGATGACACTCATCTATGACTCCTGTCAAAATCTTTTATATTCCCAGTACCAATTTTATATTCCTAGTACCAAGCTGTAGTATTAAACTAAGTTGACCAGGCAAATTATTTCTCTCTGGTATGGCCAAAATAGTAAATGATAGCTGCTACAATGAACACGTACCACTTCAGTAGCTTGACAAGACAAAGTTTATTCTTCAATCTCTGGAAGACCTATCCTTCCAACAAACTTGGAGTTCTGGCTGCTCCTATTCTATGGCTCTGCCATCTCCCTAAGGCCTTCGTGCTCATGACCAAAGAGAAGAGAGGGAGGAGAAAGACTTTCTTATCAGTGAGGTACAGCCCACAGGCAGGCACAGTCATATGGCCTCAACTGCAAAAATGGTTGTAAATGTGTGGAAGTATATGGAGTATGTTCTGCCATATTTGTTGGCCTGGTGCAGTAAGATTGAATTGCAGCCTTGCCTATGTTTCCTTACCTTGCCCGTGCTCGTGTAGTTGCTGTACTATATTATATTGCAATTGTGTGCTTACGTTTCTCTTTCTCCCACTTGAATATGAGCCTATAACTATGACATCAGGGGAGATTCCTATTTATTGTTATCTGTATAGAATCACATCATGGCAAATAATAGGTGATTATGTTTTCAGAATGAATACATGCTGATTTGATGTTAGGGTAGGAACAGGACGAAATGCACTGAGATGGATAAACATATTGAAGGTGTGGAAAACAGCTTGTAGACCTTGAGGAGAATGTTTAGGCAAGTAAATATTACAGAGAATTTTTAATGCTTGTATATGCAATTTAATGTGAAATTTCTGGTTTATGTCAGTGTGCCTTGTTGCATACTTCTTATTTAAAATTCTAGTCAACAGGGATGCCTGAGTGGCTCAGTCAGTTAAATGTCTGCCCTCAGCTCAGGTCAGGATCCCAGGGTCTTGGGATCAAGTCCCACATTAGGCTCCTTGCTCAGTGCGAAACCTGCTTTTCCCTCTCCCTCTGCCTGCTGCTCCCCCAGCTTGTGCTCTCTTTCTCTCTCTGTCAAATAAATAAATGAAATCTTTAAAAAAATTAAAAAGAAGAAAATTCTAGTCAACAAATGAACATAACTTCTCAGAATAACTTGGGCCACCATTTTGTCAGAGTGCCATTGTATACTGCTCTCATGGCACCCCAATGGGAACTGATGGATGAAGTCCCTACTGGAGTGATAATGACATCCTTACCTTCACTAACGGAGTTCCTCCTGTTTTTTGTTACCTTTATGGTGTATAACTGTGTGTATCTTTATTGCAATTGTATGCTTAGTTGTTTGCCATATGTGATACTATCTTATATGCCACAGAGGCCTCCTTTTTTATTAAAAGCTTAAGTATCTGGAAATCACAAAAGATCTCCACTTGAACTAGTGACCTTTCTCAG
Organism: Taxidea taxus jeffersonii; assembly: GCA_003697995.1. Lineage (NCBI taxonomy): Eukaryota > Metazoa > Chordata > Mammalia > Carnivora > Mustelidae > Taxidea > Taxidea taxus. The sequence continues at coordinate 267,600 of ML109336.1, read as the reverse complement.
GGTGTGTGGCTCTAGAGAATCCTTGGCTTCATGACCTGCCCTTTGTGAGGCTACCAGGCAGCACCTTTTTCTCTCTTGACTATGTCACATGTGACATCAAGTGTTTCTCCTTGTGGGGTGAAGAGCTTCATGCTTCAGTATCTCCTACTGTAATTATAGAGACAAATCACTGTTTACTGCTGCCAACACAATGGAAATAAAATAGGGTTCTTGTATTACTAATTCTTTTGAGGAAATTGTTCTTGATATATGCATGTTTAAGTTAAAAATAGGTTTTCATACACACTTCCATTCTGCATCGTGGAGTGCCAGTATTCATATTTAAGGATGACAGAAACTCCATGGAATCCTTTGGAAATGGGATGATTAATGGTATGTAATTCTGGGAAGTCACCATTGGTAGGAGACCAACGTGAGACTCCTGTGGTGGCTTGAAAGAAGTTACATAGACTGGAACTAGGCTACTTGAATGGAAATGTTTAACATAAGCATTTAAGTCTTTGATAGCAAGTGCTAAGGAGAGAACTGGGGAGAAAGTAATTATCCTAGTTCTCCAAGCAAAGATATAATGGAGCCAACAGGACCTACTTTTTCATAACTTAGGGTTTCAGTATCGTCATGTGAAAACTGGTTCCAGTAACCACTAGGTAGTTTAGCAGGAAGCTACATCTCTCTGTGTGTTCACTGAATTGGCCAGTCTATGGGAGCCTCTGTATATCAACACCCAGAAGTGGAATCTTACTTGACCCCGGTGTCTTAGTCATCGTCCCCAGAGCAGGCATGCCATGTTAGAGGGTCTGTGTTGGAGTCAAAGTACAGGTAATGAGCCTCAACATCTTTGCTTCAGGATGGGCCTTCCTACTAAAAGTCTAAATCCTGAATACAAACTTTTTATTCCGTCACAGCGAATTCCCCTCTCTCTGGGGGAAGACGGTACTTGGCATCCTTTCGTTTTCCAACCAGCATATATCGGTTGAGGTTACATGAATCCACGAAGCGAGTGAGCCTTTGATACTCTTCTTTGAATGCTCTTGATCACTCTAAGCTCTTACTTCCATCTCAAAAGTATTTGTATTTACTTTATAATGGATATTGGAGCAATGCAGTTCACCTAAAATGTCCCATTACATTTTTTTCATGGGACAATGAACACCAGTTTAATTTATATTTCTATAAGAGTGATAATTCTACAATTTTGCAAAATAAACATCAGCTATGAGTGACTTGCTTTTAAATATGGGACAGGGATTCCTGGGTGCCTGGATGGCTCAGCGAGTTAAGCATCTGCCTTGGGCTCAGGTCATGATTTCAGGGTTCTGGGATGGAGCCCCTCATGGGGCTCTCTCCTCAGCAGGGAGCCTGCTTCTCCCTCTCCCTCTGCCTGCCACTCTGCCTACTTGTGCTCTCACTATCTCTCTGTCAAATAAATAAAAATCTTAAAAAAAAAAAAAAGAAGAAGAAGAACAGGGATTTCTAAAAGGGACTGTGCCGGTGCAGGGAATAGAAATCTTTCTAGCCATTACTAGGAAAAAAAAAACAAAAACGAGAGAGGTTGACAGTAGAGAATTAGATCCTCCCTTACACCATCATGGAATGATGAGAAGCTGGAGTCAAGGGGCTGTTGTTGAAATAGCCAATTCACAATTGCAGTCCAAGGCTCAGCAAACTCCTGTGGCTAATGTCTGGTCCTCTACAGCTAACTCTTGGCAGCTGTCTACCAGAAGCGGTTATGCTGGGTCCATCAGCATAACCGCTACTAAACACTTACATCTCCAAGGACTTGGAGACAGAAATAACCTCACTTCTGTCTTCCAAAACTAACCTGAGTTTATCAGTTGCTAGAAGCAAAGTCACATCCAGAACTTAGTTCTAAGAAACTATGGGAAAGTAGATTTTAAGCTTCCCTGCCTCTGTAGTTGCAATAAGGATGGAAAAGGTTTTGTTTTTGTTTTTGTTTTTTTTAAGTTTTTTAGCCAATGTAGTAAAGGAGGGCCCTGTGCTGAGTGCTGACTGATCAACAATACAGACACAAAAAAAGATCAAGTATAAGAATGGTGGGAAGTGTGAAGGATTATTTGAAATTGAAGGAAACACATCCTATCCAAAGAAGGATTCAGGTATTTTTAAAATTATACATTTATTAAAAAAGCTCCAATTTTTAAGTTTATACTGGATGATATTTTAAAAAAATCACTAAATCTGGCTCCAGTGTTTCTTTTGCTGCCTATGACTTAGCTAGCTGTGTTTATAATGAGTCACCAGCAACAGACAGAAAAATAATCATTACTAATTTTTATTTTCATCATTAAAAAATTTCATTCGAAGTGTGTTTATGGCTGATGTGGATCTCAACGGAAGCATATGCTTTTTCCCCATCTTGCTCTATTTAGCTGTGTGCATGATTTTCTCTAAAATTTCTGTGGTATTTGAGGAGCTTGCCTTGTTATGAAGTTTAAGCAAAAGTTAAATAAACCTTCCTACACCTGATTTTTTTCTCTGTTACAAATATACATCACGTTGTGTGATTAATGGTATTCGCGTAAAGAGAAATATCTGGACACTGAGGAAAAACTCAGTGGAAAGCACCCCGACAATATCCTCACAAACTGTACCCTGACTCCTGTGAAGTGTGTGACCCAACCAACTAAAGTGTGGAACAGTATGAACTTGCCATTACCATTCTGATATCTGAACTGCCTTTGGAGATCGTCAGCCGCTGGCTTGGTGGCTGTGTCATGGATTTTCAGTAAAAACCTGACGTGTGTTGTAAATGTAACTAGACCAGCAACTAAAACAGCACGTTTTGGAAGTATATTACATTACAGCTTTTCTGAACCGTTCCACTCCTCCAAGGATTTTATTAATTGGTTCTGTATGTTTCTATCTGCATTTTTTTAAGACTACGTGTTTTTTTTTTAAATGATGACAAATGTGATATCACTCAATTTCTTTGGAACAGATAAAGCTTTTCAGTCTTGCTGGATCACCTGCAAGTTTCAGTTTTATACTGGGCCTTGGATCTTGAGCCAAATACAGTCCTTTTGGCAATCATCTCTTTACTCATCTCACCTACAAAGATTTGAAACAGATAGCAGATATGGGATTTTTTTTTTTTGCCAGAAAAGGCATGCTGACTTTCCCTTTCCTAAGGTGTGACATTGAATCTGTCCTTCCTTTCACTTAAGGCAACAGAAGTAAGTAAAGACTTGAACAGGAAAAAAAGTATCATAACTTATTATCAATGACTGCAGGATTATTAAATATTTGAAAAGAAAAACTCAAAAAATGCACATTAATTAATCTGTCTTTTCATGCGTCTATTCCTCACTATATCCTATTGTGGGCAAAGTCTGGGTCCTTTTGTACTAACACTTTTATATGGCTAAATAACTATATCATTTAAGATCTAAATTGGGACACATTGAGAATGAAATGTGACTCTTTCTTCTAATTATGCCATAACAGGAGTGAACTGAATCATTTCCCAGCAAACTTGAATGTAAACATCCGTATGTATCATCCACATTAGGTTAATGGAAAGGTTTATCTTTCCTTTTAATCAGACCTTATAATAGGCCTCTTTGTAGCTGATATTATAGTGGTAGCGTCTTGTCTCCTTTTCTTAAATATATTTTCAACTGCCAAAAAAGAAAATATCGCTGGGAAAAGTTGACATGCTTTTTGTTTGTTGTGCTGAAATGTAAATGAGGTCATCAGTTGCTACCCTAGGAACATTTCTTGAGAGGTCTAAAGATTGAGTAAGCAAGAAAGAAAAGAAAGCAGGGGCTGGTAAACCAAAAGCAAACTTTATTACTTCGTTGTAGCTAGATTTATTGTATCTGAGAACTCAGACAACTAAAATGCAAATGGAAGACACAGGTCCTATGAAGGACTACAGAACAAAATGTAGATGGACTGAGCCACATTTATTACCACTGCCAGGAAAACAAATGAATGTCCACATACTTCTAATGCTGTGTCAAAAAAAAAAAAAAATCAACCTTACATACCTAAGATGGCAGCATGATGCTATTGATTGTACATTTGTAAATCATCCCATTATGACTGGCAAACTGACTGTTATCACCATGAGCCATAACAACTCTCAAATGACAAGGAACTGGAATATTCTGTTTTGAACAGGTCAAAATAAGTTAAAAGCTTAAAGATATTGCAGCTCTTAACACTAATATAAAACTGTATACTTTTGTGAGAAACATGGTCATGTTTTCATACTCCTCAGAGAAGCCAAATGGTAATGTGGTCCATCTGGATTTCTTGAAACTCTACAAGTGTAAACTCCGAAGCATTTTACTGATAGAAAATGGACTGCAGGATGTTGGTTAAAATATAATTAAATGTTCACAAAGCCTTTCCAATCCTATCTTTATAATACCCAAACATATAGTGACATGCACAGTATTTCTTCTGTTCACAGAGCCTTCTGTTAATGGGCTTCTAAATGATTAGTTACAAAAGTAGATCCTATAATTGGCTTATAATTATTCTCTTAAGTATACTATGTTTATCAACATTAACACAAACCTCTTATCAAACCAATTACTACCTTTGCTTTCCTAACTCTGTTCAGTGTAGTAAATGTAATTGAATAGTGGAAAAGCATATTAAGATAAAAATTTCCAGGGTGCCTGTTGGGTTCAGTTGGCAGAGCATGTGACCCTTGATCTCGGGTTCTGAGTTCAGACCCCCCACTGGGTGTAGACATTACTTTAAAAAAAATAAAGAAATATTTCCTATTTGAAATATAAAAGACGGTATTATAAACAAGCCTGAGAAAACTCAAGAGTATAAGTCCTTGTTTCTTGAAAAAAACAGTCTTTCTACAATCTAACTATAAGAGTTTATAAAATCTTGTTCTGTTAAAGAATTGTTATCTATACTGTCTACTACTAATTGGAATGTTTAATATGTTAACACTACCCTCTTGGGTCTTTTGTTGATTAGATACTACTAATGTCTAGAATAAAACAAATACCACAATTTAACAAAAGTATCTTAGTTATATAGTCAAGGAAAATTTTATATTCATATCTATTTATTATATCCATGTTACTATTATCTATTTAACTACCTATCTTACATGTTATTCATAAGTAGAAATATTCAGTTCACGTACATCTTTCAAGATTATCCTTAGGATCTGAAGCAATATTGGCTTCTAAATAGTATCCATTTTTATTGCCTCCACTAAAATTTAGATAATATAAAATATTTGTGAAAGATTTTCTGGATCTCAATGTATTTCCTTTATCTTGGACAAATGGAGTTGATTTCTACTTTCCTTTATACCCATCTGTTCTCTATGGACATCATTATAAAGGAATGTTCTATTATTTTACAGTCAGAACTCCTAATCTAATTAGACTGTCACTCATTGAGGGCAGGAGCTGAGTTAATTTTTCTCTCCTGACTCCTCCTTAGCACCATATAGCAAATTATAGATACTCAATAAGGCATTTTTTAAACTATAAACTTTTTATTTTGAAGAGCTTGAAGTATAGATGAAGATTGTAAAGGTGATTGAAGGAGTTTTCTTACATCTTCTGCTCAGCTTTCCTTAATGTGAATGTAACATATACCTTGGTGCTTTGGTAAATACTATCCCATTAGCTTTAGTATACTGTTAAGAATTTTACCAGTTTTTCCACTAATGTCTTTTTTTCCTGTTTCAGGATCTAATCTAAGATATTGTGTTGCATTTAGCCCTTAAGTCTCTCTTCAGTCTCCTCAGATCTATGATAGCTTCTTGGTCTTTTTTTTTTGTGTGTGTGAGCTTGACAAATAATTTGCTTAAATGAATGAAATGACTTTATTGAAAACCAAGCAATCTGTCTTATTATGTGTTTGCATGTAGAGAGTTATATGATTAAAAATATATATTCTATGATTACATTAAAATTCTCTTAATATTGCTGATATTATATTATAATCTAATGTAGCTTAGTATTGATATAAAGACAAATATACTCACCAAAGTAAAACTTTTTATTCTGATTATAAATTTCAGACATGAAAATTATTCTAGTGACCAGTGATTAAGAACTTATTTAACACATAAAAGTTGAGAACCAATAAACATAATGCTGGTGAGACAAAAGGAGAATGGGTTACAGTTAAAAGCATCTATTCTGGATTCAAAGAGACCTGGGTTTTGTTAATGATGTGGCCATTTGCTTACTATACGGACTTAGGTGAGTTACTTATTTATTAAAACTTAATTTCTGTCTTTAGTTAAATAAAGATAGTAATGTTACTTACCTCAGAGCTTTATTGTGAAGATTAAATAATGTAATTAATGGACCTTATTAAATTAAAATTAGCACTTGATAAATATAAATAATAAGCCAAAAGAAAGAAAAAGGAGATAAAAGAGGAATGAGCATTCAAGAACACAAAATAAGACTTATTAAAACTGAAAAAACTAAAAGAGATCTAATTAATAGATAACTAAAAGAAACTTATGTAGACTTTCTGAAGAGGAAACCCAAGACAATCCATTCACTTGTTCTCTACTGACATTTTTATTTAATATTTATCAGAACTCTGTAATTATAATATTATCCCATAAAGTTTTATAGTTTCCCTATAAATTATCTCAGTAAAGAACTATATTATTAATGCAACATATCCGAATATTTAAACATGTATGTTTTAACAATCTACTATGACACTAAGGAGCTTAATAAGAAATAGGCTTTTCTATAATCTTCAGGCACATTCTTTTATTTTTTTTTAGATTTTTATTTATTTATTTGACAGACAGAGATTACAAGCAGGCAGAGAGGCAGGCAGAGAGAGAGGGTGAGGAAGCAGGCTCCCCTCAGAGCAGAGAGCCCGATGCCGGGCTCGATCCAAGGACCCTGAGATCATGACCTGAGCTGAAGGCAGAGGCTTTAACCCACTGAGCCACCCAGACGCCCCTCTTCAGGCACATTCTTTAGCAAATTTTTTTTAAGAGTTTATTTATCCATTTGACAGGCAGAGATCACAAGTAGGCAGAGAGGCAGGCAGAGAGAGAGAGGAAGAGAAGCAGGCGTCCCGCTGAGCAGAGAGCCCGATACAGGGGATGCGGGGCTCGATCCCATGACCCTGGGATCATGACCTGACCCGAAGGCAAAGGCTCCAACCCACTGAGCCACCCAGGCGCCCCACATTCTTTGGCAAATTTATCCATTGTAGAAAAGTCATACATTTCTATAAATTAAAAGTACACCATGTTACAGATGTTTTATGGAGAAAACTTTTTCTTCAGAAAACAGAAAGGGGGCGCCTGGGTGGCTCAGTGGGTTAAAGCCTCTCCCTCCCACATCGGGCTCTCTGCTCAGTGGCAAGCCTGCTTCCCCCCTCTCTCTGCCTGCCTCTCTGTCTACTTGTGATCTCTCTCTCTGTGTCAAATAAATAAATAAACAAAGATGAGCAATTGCAAATCTCATACACTGCTTGTGGGAATATAAAATAGTATAACCACATTAAAAAAAAAGAAAACAGAAAGATAATTTTTAAAATCTAAGTTATTTTCACACTGGCATCTTAGATGGTCCTCATATCCACTGTTTCTGACTATTTGTATTGTCCAGAGAAAGCGAAATCCCAGATCCATGTATCAGTTCTATTTCTAGGATTTTTTCCTGCCAAGTCTGAACAAAACCCCAACCAGTGTGATTGATAAGGAAGACAGATAGACTGAGGGCAGAAAAAGCAAGCTGAAAGTAGTAGTATTCCAGTATTTTTTTAAAAGATTTTGTTTATTTATTTGTGAGAGAAGAACACAAATCACAAATGAGGAGACTGTCAGAGGGAGAAGAAGAGGGAGAAGCAGACTCCCTGCTGAGTGGGGAGCCCTGTTGACTCTGGGGCTTGATCCCAGGAATTTTAGATCTTAACATGAGCCGAAGTTAGACACTTAATCAACTGAGCCACCCAGGCACCCTATAGCATTTTATATTGCTTATATATTTCAAAGTTTGTTATTGTTTTAATTTTCTTGTTTTATCTTCATCTAATCTGTGAAGTAAGTCAGGAGAATAACACTGAATTAAGTATGTAATAGGAAAACTGAGCATAGACATAATTATTAGTTTTGTCACCCAAAGTTCTCCTGACAAAGATGGTACTAAAATCTAGTTTTCTTACATCATGATCCTGTTCTCACTCCTTAGGCCATATGAAGAAATCTTTTAGCTAAAATGAATCATCTGAGATGGTATAATTTGCCAGTACTTGAACACACACAGGGGTCTCTCCAAAAGTCTTTTGGTCCTCTGTAAACAAAAATGATTCTCAGAAACAACAAGGCACATAAATCAGGTAATGAAAGTCCTTCAAATACTACCATTACCAATAAAATGGGAAAGTTAGTCATGTCTTGCTTAAGGAACTTTTTTTTTTTAAAGACTTTATTTATTTATTTGAGAGACAGAGACCACAAGGAGGCAGAGAGGCAGGCAGAGAGAGAGAGAGAGGAGGAAGCAGGCTCCCTGCTGAGCAGAGAGCCGGATGCAGGGCTTGATCCCAGGACCCCGAGGCCATGACCGGAGCCGAAGGCAGAGGCTTTAACCCGCTGAGCCACCCAGGCACCCCCTTGCTTAAGAATCTTACGCAAAAAGATAAAACAATGAGTTTTAATTGTGGAATTGTTTTCAATTGCACAAATATTTCAGTAATCAATTCTGTAATCAATTAAGCAATCAATCAGTATTTCTTGAGACAATATCTAATGAATATCTGGAAGACTACTAAAAGCCATAGGGCATTCAAAAGAAGCATAACCATTATCTCTCCTACAAAAGGATCACAATCTACTTGGAGATGTAAGTCCAACATAAAAAATAAACTAACATAACCAATAAAATAGTGTATTAATGGAGCCATTAAAATGTCCACAGTAAATCACATAAGGGATCAGAGGTAAGAAAAATCTTTGAGAACATGAGCAATCAGGAAAGGATTGTTGTTGGAAATTTGAAACAGTTTGGATCTTAAAAAGCCACCAAGATGTGAAAAGGCAAGGAGAGAAAATAGGGTATTCTCAGCTAAAGTAAGAACATAAAACATGATGATTCAAGTGAAATTGGGAAATGCCAATGTTTGGGGATAAGTCAAAAGGATCTTAGAATTTTAGAGCTCAAAGGGACTTCAAACAGCTTAATCTCCTATTTCTTCATTTTGGGATGCTAAGAGTAAGAAAACAGGGGTGACTTGCCAAAAACACGTGTCTTGTTAATGATTCAATTGGTAAATGAATCTGGATCTTTTGATTTTCACAGTCCAGTGCTCTTTTAAATAAACAACAAGTTAAATTTTACTAGCTCACATTTAATTCAATATGAATGGAGCAATTAAAATTATAGACTGGAAACAGGAGACTGCCAAAGAGAGGGCTTGAAAAATATGTTGTCGTAATTATTGTTAACCTGTGAGAGTTTCATCATGTTCACTTATCTTCCTGTTCCTGGCACGAGATAGCACTGCTGAAATCAAACATGGCCTCTTGCAATTATTTGGCATGGAATGACCTAAATAGTGCCAGAAATATAATGAGTGAGGCTGTACAGCAATGTTTCCACCCCATTTTCAGTGCTAAGATTCAAACACCGTTTGGTTAAAGCTTCTGATGGTAGTACCAGACTTGGGAGATGTAATGCACATGTGTGAGATGGGGATCGTGTTGGAAGGGCAGGCGCAGCTTATAATTGGATGTTGAAGATTTGATTCTCTCTTTTTCTTTTTTTTTTTACTTTCATGACTGAAATGTGTGTTGAGGTGTCAAAGTCAGAGGATATTTTATACACCAATACAATTCATTGTAAATAAGAGAAAGGCAAATAATAATTTTTGTGATTAGATGCTATAAAATCCAATTAAAATCAAATAAATAACTGAAATAAGCTAACTAAATGCAGTGTAATAGGTCAGTAGAACTTTATTAATTCAATGAATATTTCTTAATTGAGTATTTTCTCTGTGCCAGGTACTTTTTGGGAAATCACAGCAATGAAAATGACAAAAAAGCAACAAAAGTCCCATCCTCGGGAAATTTATTGGTTAGGGGAAATTTGCATTCTAGTTCATCTTCTAAGTGCTATGTGAAGTGTCAAGTGGAGTATATGAAAAAGATGAAACAAAAATGTTCGCCCATTTGTGAGTTCATTATTTTAAAAGAGAAGGCAGATGTAAATTATAATTACAAAACAATAAGGCACGATCTCCAATTGAAAAGTGTACTCTGTCAGGTACATCACAGAGGGTAAGTCAGTCACTCCATGGGAGCAGACAAGAATGGTTTTGCCAAGAAATGGACTCTACGTTTCTAAACGGGTTGCATTTAGAAAGCAGAGCTGAAACTTTCTGAAATAAAATTAAATACCTTAGTAATATATAAAATCTGACAATTCTGAAGTTAAGATGAAGGGTCATTTAAATAACAAGCAAAATATCTTATAAAATTTTACATACTTCCTGTTTCCTATGAAATGAAATGCGAATAATTTTTCCCCTCCTATATAATCCTAACAGTCTCTGCAATGGAATCTTTTATTAAAAGTATTGAATATTGAATAATCAGACTTAATGATTGTAGTTTAAGAATGTTTTGCATTTGCATAGTAAAGCATAGCTTGTTAAATAACGTGTTAATGAAGTAGAACTATTACATATTAAAGTTTTGAGACTTTGTTATTGGTTACTGTCATGAGTTCTACCTTAAATTTAAGGCATTGAATGAAGGCATGGACATTTAAGGCGTTCCATACTATAGGGGCACTAAGTTCAGATGGAATCAGTTCTTGCATTAGTTCATTAATCTTCCTGCAATCATATAACATACTAATTATATTTTTCATCTAGCCAGATAAAAATTAGTCAAAGAAACATAATATTAAAAATGTGCTGAACATAGAAAGGAGTCATATCTTTGTTTACTCTAAAAAGTTCATTCAAATAATTGGAAATTTCCTTGCACTAAAAATTCAAGCTGATAAGTTATTTCAATTTTGGCAGTTAAATATGACTTAAAAGTAATTTTGGAACTTTACAAGCCCACCCAGTATTTTGATTTATTTTCAGTGGAAAGATTTCTTTTTTCCTACTGAGAGATCCAAAATAACCTAAATAAAAATAAAGGTATCCAGTGACTTTAGAAACTCCCTACAAGGATGGGGGAAAATGCCCAATGAAAGAGAATGGATTTTAAGTAGTAACTATTTGTGAAGTCCATAAAAATTGTGCTGATCCAAAAAATCCAAGTTAAAGCTACATTTCTCTAATGTAGCTTTAAAGACATTTAAAGACAGAGGAGTTCAGAGAAAAATATATATATATAACTATTTAATAGAATGCTTGAAAGGGAAAAGCTCATCATATTGAGAATAGAAATTTTAAAATGATCTTGAGATAATTTATCAGACCCATGCATGATTGAAAATTACAGTTGCAGAAAATGTACAAACCTGTAAGACTAACTTGCATGCATGGAAGCAGATGGGTCCACTGATTGTCTAAGCAAGTCTGTCTCCACAGATTACCATTCCCACCACATTTACTCAGTTATGAGCTAGACTGAGAGGAATAGACAGGAGGGACTTGAGACCATCATATTCGGGAGCATGTTTTTCAGGTATTTTCTTCCAAAGAACTGTGTGTTACTTTTTTACGTGAAGAAACTGGGTAAGGGTGAAAGATTTCTGTCTTTAAAAAATATACATTTATTTATTTGAGAAAGTAAGAGAGAGAGAGAGAGAGATCTGCATAAGCACAGGGAGGGGCAGAAGGAGAGGGAGAGAGAGAGAATCCTTAAGTAGACTCCCTGCTGAGGACAGAGCCCTACTCTGTCCCAGGACCCTGAGTCATGAGGAGATAAGACCTGAGCCAAAATCAAAGTCAGTTGCTCAACCAACTGAGCCACCCAGGCGCCCCAACTAAAAGGAGATTTCTGAGGAGAATAACTTTGTTTTTCCTCTTTAATGAGATTACATGGTTTATCTTAGCTCTTTTTTTCTTCTTCAATTTACCTTAGTTTACAATTTCCTTTTCATACAATAATTAGAATCATTACATGTATTTTACTTGACATGATTTTTCCAAGAATTGTTCACCTTCCTTTGAAAAATAGACAAACTAATGTGCAATTCCTTTTAGTTTTCTTTCACTTACTGACACAATGGGGCAGGAGGGGGGCAGTGGGTGGTGCTTTAACAGACATACTTGAGTTTGAAGCTCAGTGCTGTGTCTTAACAGTTGAGTAAATCGAGACAAATTAGCCTCCCTTTCCATCTGTCTTTGCCCTTGCCAACTAGATTTTTGTGAGGCTCTCTTTAAGCCTCACTCTTCTTTAAGCAGTTACATTTTCTCTAATAGTTTACAAAAATAAACAGCATAGTTTAGTTGCCCATCTGATACTCTGGTGTGTTGTGTTGTGTTTTTCTTTTCAAGATGATGCTACTGAAAGTTTAATAAACAACATCAACATAAAAATCAATAAATATCGAGCCCCTACTGTATGCAATGCTAGGTTCTATATGAGTTACAGAAATGTAGTATATACTCTACCCTAAAAAGTATTATAATCTGCTAAGATCTGACTCTACAAAGGAAAAGCTAAGCTACATTTTCTGCTATATGATGCAGATTTTAGTTAGGAGCATTCATTCTTAGACATTGGAAACTTATCCTAGTGATATTATCTGAAGTTCTCTATGGGATATGGTTAGATAAATATGTATGCCCATGAATCTCTTTACCAATAAATAAACTTCCTTGGGGGGAATCCCACAGAAGCCAAATTTATACTTGATATAGAAGACCACATTGTAGCTACAATGTTGTTGAATACCAGGTACCCAACACGCACAAGAAGCTGTCTTTGGACAGAAGATGGTCTTTGGAAGCTATACTAGTTGTTTCTGGTATTATTTTGAACATTCAAGGGAGAGTTTGTTAAACAGCACCCTAGTGATCACTAAAATTCCTTTCAGTTCTAAAAATTCCATGATTCTATGATTCTGTAATTTAGCCTATAAAAATACTCTCCAAAAAAACTCACATGAGCCATTCAGGAAATAATACCACAAGGCCTGTCATGTTTGTGCTTCTGCCTTTTGGATGGACCATGATTTATTTTTATAGTTTTCCTCTTTATAGAACTAAATAGGAGGGGTGAATATCAAAATATTGTCATTATTATCAGTTCTTAGTTTTTGCAAGCTTGGAATTCATTTGCTGGAAAATCATTAGATTTATCCTGACTCTAGTTAGTTTGTGTTGGACCAAGGTTGGTAAGTAAAATAAAATACTGGAAACAAAGCTTCTAAAAGTTTTCCAAACATTATAAACCCTTATTTTCTCTTTTCTTTTTTGAGGCATTCTTACAAACTCACTTGACTTGGAGTTTTTTGTTGTTGCTGTTTTGTTTTTTGTTTTTAATCTGGAGTTTTGAAAATGCGGCAAAGAGAAATTCATTTAAGTGTATCGTATTTCATGTTTTTATTTTTAATTATTTATTTTTGTTTCAAGTTTTTATTTAAGTTTAAACTTTAACTGCTTAGTTAACATACAGTGTAATATTCATTTCAGGTGTAGAATTTAGTGATTTATCACTTACCTATAACACTCAGTGCTCATTACAAGTGCCTTCCTTAATATGATTTCATGTTTTCAAAGCAAGGGTTAACAAGGGAAGGATAAACATATCAAACAATGTGACATCAGCCCCAACCTGTAATTTATTAAATCTGCAAGAACTAAAAGTGCAGCCAATTATCAAAGATCATTGAACTTTTGGATCAATGGTAAAAATGGCTAAAAAATCCTTAGCCTTTGAAGTTGTCCTGATAAAACTAATTCATGGAAAAAAAAGGTCATTCTAAGGGATAAGAAAATTATATGCCTATGTATTTCTATAATATATATAGTATATATTATATATACATATATGAATAATGCAATAATGTATATAGGATATATATACATATATGAATAATGTATATATGCATATAAATGCACATAATGTAAATGCAATGAACTTTATAAAATGTGTATATATTATATGTTATATATTATAACACACATACATATATATGTTCTTCATATATGTTTCCATGTAAACACTAAATAAAGCTACAAAGTATGTTTTAGCAAATAATAATACTTCTTGACATGTTTTGGAAATAATTTTATTAATATAAATATTTTACTTTATTTTTTGTTTTTTATTTTATTTATTTGTCAGAGCAAGAGAGTGAGCACAGGCAGGAGAGTGGCATGCAAGGGAGAAGCGGGTTCCCCACTGAGCAAGAAGCCCAATATGGGACGTGATCCCAGGACCCTGAGATCATGACCTGAGCTGAAGGCAAATGCTTAACCAACTGAGCCACCCAGCCACCCCTTTTTCTAATTTAAATTCAATTAGGCAGCCTACAGTACCTACTTAGTTTCAGATGTAGTGTTCAATAATTTATCAGTTCTGTATAACCCCCTGTGGTCATCCCATCACATGCCCTCCTTTAAAAAACATAAAGAAGTTGAGTAACACAAGAGTCATGAGTCTTGTATCTCTCTTAATCCTAAAATAGATTCATCATTTTATTTTTTTTTAAAGATTTTATTTATTTATTTGTTATAGAGAGAGCGAGCACAGGCAGACAGAGTGGCAGAAAGAAGCAGAGGGAGAAGCAGGCTCCCTGCCGAGCAAGGGGCCCGATGTGGGACTCGATCACAGGACGCTGGGATCATGACCTGAGCTGAAAGGCAGCTGCTTCACCAACTGAGCCACCCAGGCATCCCTAGATTCATTATTTTAGAATTGACATGTTTCTCAAAGAAATGTGAAGTATGATCAGCATGAATCACTCTCATATTTCATCTTACCTCAGATGTAAAGTCCTGAAAATATTATCAGTAATCCACAGAGATGCCACAAAGATGTTTATATACTTCTGAATAATGAAGATTTGTTTAGATTATTACTAAGTATATAACTTAAATAACACATTACCATAAAATGGTAAAAAAAATATATGACATAAAGCTGTGGTAGGGCATTTTGAATTTTATGAATTCATCTCTGAAATTTTCACAAGTGTTGTGTTAGAAAGAAGTTATTTTCTACATTTTACTAAATATATCAAGGTTTATCTCAATGCTTTTATGAAGGAAAATTGTGATAATTTTAAGAGAAATTCTTAACTATAGGTCAGGAAAAGTGGTTGAAAAGCATTAATACTGATCAGGCTTTTGTGTGTGTGTGTGTGTCAAAGTATCACTTCAGATCACATTAGATTAAGACCCTAAAACTGTTGTAAGGAACATCATTTTATTGCCTTTTATGCCAAAAGGGTTTAATCTGAGCATCCAGAAGGAGTATTTTTCCTTCGGGGGACGGGCAATAGGAATTTGAAGAAAAGCCCATAGCGACTACACCTATCTGTCCCTTCCTTTATTATTTACAAACTCGGATCATTTTTGGTGTGTTTCTCCCCAGTGATGTTGCTACCCATGCAGAATATGCCCTTTGGACAGAAAAATTTTATTCACTGTGCTTGAAATTCTAGGAAGAAAGATGGGATGTCATTCTTGATCTTCTCAGTTGTCAGTAGTAAATTTGAAAAGTTATCCTGGGCTTTCTATTGATTTATGTATCAAAGTGGTTTTCCTGGCCAGTCCAGCAGGAATCTGCTGAGAGGCCACAGCACAGTCCTGCAAGTCAGTACAGAGCATTCTGTGTCAAAATTAGTTTCTGTCACCCAAAGATACGTTTTGGAGACGACTGGTCAAAACAGAGCACAGAGAGGGAAGCGGTGGACTGAGATCTCCTCAGAAGTCTGTTTGCAGACACTTCTTGCTTTTAACATTGACGTTAATTAGCTACACCTATCCTCATTAACTTTCCCTTTGTGCATCGCTTGCTAAATTGAAAATAGCTGGAATTTAAGGAGTAACCTTCCCCACCCCATTAGGGCTGACCAGGGTCATTTTTACAATTTTAATACATATGTTTCTGATTTATTTACAGTTAATCCAGAAAAAATGTTGCCGTCTCCAAGCAGTTTGGTGTCCAAGAATGCTATAAAAAAAAAGAAAAATCAAAGGTCATCGATATCCTCTCCTTTCTGTTTAAAATTCCTTTATTGTCTCCACCCTCCGAAATTTCCCCTGTTGTAGCTTTAGTAGTGGCAAGGTTTCTTTACTTCCCCAGGGAGAGAATCCATAATCTAATCATTTTTGTGGTTTCCCTAAAATTTAACTTTAACTTCTCTGTGGTTTCTTCCATATTCAACCAAATATACACACTTTTATTATTATTTTCTTTATACCACTGTAAGTCACTCTTCCTCTGCCCCAGGATATCTAATATTATACTGTTAGGATAAAGATCAGTAGCAGTTTTTGACATTTTCTCTGCAATGTTTCCAAAGAACCCTTTTTGTCTTCAGCAAGCACCATTAGGCTAAAATGGATGTGAGGTTTTCAAGAATCCGGAATGGTTTTCACCTGAAGGTCTGTGATAGGTGAGGGCAGAGGGTCGGGTGACTGAGGGCAGGGTGCCTAAGCACAGTGTTAAGGCTGTGGCTGTGATGTAGGACACAGAGACCACATTGGCACCCACTTTTTTTAGCTCATCCTTCAGTAAACATTTCCTTTTACCCACTCAGATCCGTTCCAACAAGTCTACTGAGTCAGTTGGCACTAATATTATACCATAATCCTTTGTTGATGTATTAATGAAAATAAAACTGTTGTGTGTTTTTCTTTTTTTTTTTTTAAGATTTTATTTATTTATTTGAGAGAGAGAGAGTACAGGTGTGGTGAGAGGCAGAAGCATAGGGAGAAGCAGACTCCCACTGAGCGGGGAGCCAGACCTAGGGCTCGATCTCAGACCCTGAGATCATGACCTAAGCTGGAACCAGGAGTCTGATGCTTAACTGACTGAGTCATCATCCAGGCATGCCTGTTGTGTATTTTTCCAACAGCATTTGCTGTATGCTGTCATTATATTACCAGCATTTTGCGTGTCTTCTTGCAGCCCTGGTGGATATGTTGTATCACCGTTTTCAACTTAATAGCTCTGCAACAACCAGCTTTGTTCAGCTGTATGGATTTTTATTATTTTTTAGAGTTGACTAGAAGCATCCCTTTTCAGTGGGCATGTAAAATCTACTTGTCTTTACCACTTAATAAATGTGGGAACTGAGATGAGTCATCGAAGACTTGGAGAAGGAAGCATAATGAGTAAATAACAGGACGAAAATGAACATCTAAGCCTTCAGATTCATTATCCAGCAATCCTTGTCACCGCCAATATGTATTAAAGGCCATTATGTGGCAGCAACTGAGCTCTCTAAAACTTTACATTAGTGAAATAGTCTTACTCCTCTGTTCCAGCTTTCTCTCCTAGCTTCAGTATCTGGTATAATGCCATTGACAAGGCAGAAATGTAGTAAGTTTGGATTTTTAAAATTTGAATTTCTCCTTATTAGATTTCCACCATTTCTTAGATACTCTTGTAGGTTTCCTAAGAAGAAAATAACCAGTTACAAGGTTCTTGGGCAGAGTGGATGCACAATCTTTGGAATTCTAGTCTTCTAGTTATGTAAATGGTACAGAGATGTGTAAAAGACAGGTGGGCAACAGATCGAATACCAACTATGCATTAATCCTCATGCTTGTTCTAGCCACAAATGACAATTTGACTACCTTCCGATTTCCTTTTGGATTTTTTTCTACCTCTGTTTCAGCTGTGTTGAAATGTCATCGTTCGTTGTGGCTTTGGGGAGAAACCGTCTTTCCATATACCCCCCCCATGATTTCAGTCCTAAACCACAGTTTAATTATCTACTTGCATTTTTCTTGCAAATTCATCTTGCCCCAAGATCCCAAATGTCTTTTCAACTCTAACTGCTCCCACCTCCCTCCCTCCCCCACAACTCCCCAGCCCATTGTCAGCAAAGCCACTTTCTGGGAGGGTCATATTTATTCTGCCTTTGTCTAGAATGTTCTGATGCCCTTGCTCCTTTTAATATGGAACAATTTTCATTTTCCAGTTGTTCCTTGAATCTCCCGGACCCTATCAGTTCATTTTTTATAGAATCACAGATTTGATAGACAGGAAAAACATTATGTATATTACAAATAAGGAAAATAAGGACCAAAGAGATTACAGAAGTGTCCAGGTTCACATATCTTGGAAAGTTTTTATTTTTCCTTACTGGTTTTGTATTTCTGCCTTATCCCCATCTGCTTTTCCTTGAATTTGACTTTTTTTTTTTCCTAGCCGCAAGATATCTTCAGCATTCAACAGCTTCTGGAGTATTATAAAATCAATACCCACAAAGTTATGTTTGAATCACATGTATATGATTATATGTAATATGAAGAGAAAAGGGTGCATATATTTAGAGAAAAATTTTAACTAACACAGTTATTTTCTTAAAGATTGGCAATATTTGATATCAGAAAGTACTTTTCCGCTTTATCCATTTTATTACTTGTTTATACTTTTAAATAATTGGGACTAGAGTTTTTATTTTGGTTTTACAATATTAGATGTAATATAAAATCATAGATCCTTATTTAATATGATGTGAAATGTTGTAAATAGGAGATACAGATAGTTTTCCACATCTTTCATACATTTTTGTATTAAGAACACTGCTTTCATTAGCCCATTAATCATGTTTTAATGCTGTTGTTTTTATTTTTAAAAAAGAGATTTTTATGTTCCTGCTTATAATATTTCAATTAATTTTCATGTTTTTTACAACAAATGCAATACATAATTAAGTTGAGTCTAAATTACTTAGTCCTCATGGATATTTACTTTACTTTGACCAAAATTCTTCTAAGCCCACATCCTTCATTGTCAATAAATTATCAGAAAAATCAGGTTCCCTACTCATAATTGCACTATTGCTATCAGTGCCAGATTTGGGGACTTTTTAAGGCAGTAAAATGTTAATTGCCTTGTGTTTTGTTAGGTGCAGCATTATCACAAGCCAACGGTCCTCATGTTTCTCCAAATTTCCTTTCTTCATTGAAACCCTGCCTTTCAGTAGATCATACTCTACTGCTGGGAATGACACAATGGACTGTCTCACTATCATTTTGAAGATGAGGAATCTGAGGTCTAGAAATGCAAGTTCACGGATTTGGTTAAGGTCAAGCAATTTCCAGGCAGCCGAATTGGAGCTATCCTTCCATGCTGCTTCTGAATTTTCCAGACAGTTTTAGAGGGATTTTTGTGGTTTGTTCTGATGCTGTCGTCAGAGTCATCCTCTTGATTTGCAGGGCTTAGGCTGTGTTGAAAAGCAATTTGAGGTTTTGTCCACATTTGACCTTTTGTCCCTGCTATAGCTTTTGATTTTCCACTGTTATTTTTAAAGGGGTGATGGGGTAGCAGAATAATGGATCATAAATGGTGTCTACGTCTCTGATCCCTGGCACTTTGTGATTCTATTGTGTTATATGGCAAAGGGAAATGGAGGTTCCAGCTGGAAGTAACATTGCCAATAATTTGACTTTCGACTAGGAGGTATTATTCCAGGTTATCCACATGAGTCCAGTGTAATCAGTGGGATACTTAAATGTGGAAGAGGGACGCAGAAGAGTCAGTGTCAGTGTGGTAAAGTATGAGAGCAGGCTCATTGTTGCTTCCTATAGACGGGAAGAAGGAAGCCATGTTCCAAGGAAGGTCGGTAGCCTCCAGAGAGAATCTCAGCCCTTGTAACACTGATTTTGGCCCTGTGAGACCCATTTTGGACTTCTAACCTCCAGAACAGTAAGATAAAACTTTGATTGTTTTAAACCACTTGGTTTATGGTGGTTGGTTACAGCAATAATAGGAAAGTGATACAGGTAGAAATTATTCTTAGTTGTTTGACTCTGGTTTGAGGAAAATGGCTCACTAGTGAAGTATTGCAAGAAGTCTCTTTCCCACTTGGGCGCTTGCTTGTTTTCACAAAAGCTACCCTTTACTTGGTGGGTGCACAGTATATTTGCAATGTAGAGGAAAGAGCGTTCTGGGAGGTGAACTGGATGTTTGGCCCAGGTAGGGTAATTTCAGACAGCTGGGATTATTGTCTTCATAGACCTCGGATAACTGGAGTATGAGGACTACAGCATGATGGAGTTTTTAAGTAAAGACAAACTAGGTTTTGATAAGTTCTTCATGACATGTTGTTGGCATGATCCCTCTGACTTCCTATTCTTTCATTTATAAATTGAATGTAATAATGGGCCGCCCTTGTCTGCAGTTAACCTCCATAATCTATGTTCAATGTCTTGTATGAAAACTAATCTCTAGTAAACATTTGTAAACCACCATATTGTGATGCAAATTGCCTTGAAACATAGAATCCAGTTTATTCTGGATGCATATGCTCTCTAAGAAGGAAAACAAAAAGTCTGTTCTGTTCCAATGTCCATTTTTATCCCTTGAGGTACTGATTGCCAAAATGACAGGGCAGCACCCATGCTTTAACCTTTCTTTCCCATCCCAAAGATGATCCTTTTTCTTGCTTCATATATGAATACAAGCAATATAGAGGTGGTAGTATCTTTTTCATTTGTACTCTATAGTTAAATCTGTAGATACATATATATATAATAAATGTTACATATATGTAAGTAACTTTCTTTCTCTTTGGAAAGACAAACCACATCAATCCTGATTTAAAGAATGATGCAGTAGAATTAAATACTTCAATATGGCGTTGCTTTAAGTTCTCACTTTTGGAAGCCAGTCTTTAGATGTCATTAATGACTATGATACAACCAGTTTTCTTATTGCTGTTCACTTTAGTAAAATTCTTGCTGGAATGATTCCCAGCCAGTGTCAATATATTATCTAACCTTTACAATAAGCAGTGTGTAATAAATAACTTCAATTTGGCTCATTAGAACATGCACGCATATGTCCCAGCACCATTTCCATTGGGGGGGGGGGTTGGTTTTGGCAGATGTTTGATCACTCCATAGTTTTCTCTCTTCTAATCCTGTTCTCCAGTGGGACATTAGCTTGCTGAATCCTCAAACAGCTTGTGTGTTAGAGACCCTGCACCACAAGCAATACTCCATTCCACTTAAGATAATGGCATTGCTTCTTAGACAGGAAAAAGGTTTCACTCACTTTCCTGCTCATCCAAAATCCATAGTAGCCAATAACTTTCATCCAATGAAAATTGGAGAATTTCCAGGTCATTTATTCACTTGTTAGTTCTTTGACAGCCTTACTAGTCGACTGATTGTACCTTTAAAATTGCCAACTGTCTTCTGAAGTTTTCTGTGAACTCCAGTTAGAATTCTTATTTATAATGACACGAAATGTTGCTCCTAGTTTTGGCACTTCTGAGACTGATTGTTTTTCAGTATCCAGGATGTTGAGGAGATTGAATGAAAGACTAGATGAGAAAAGGAATGTGTAACCTATAAAACTATAATTATTAGTAGAAGCAGTGTTGTATCTTTGACATGTTTGAATAAGTGTAGAGATTGTATATATGAAACAGAACCTCACAAAAGTGTGGAAAGTAAAGGTCATAGTCGGGGTAAGAAATCATACTCTTTTTAATCATAGTGATTCCATTATGACAATTCAATATTACATGTTACTTTCCTGATCTTTGTTGTAATTTTTATTAGAATTCTGATAAAAACACACACATGTGTTAAGCAGCTGTTGTGTGTGTGTGTGTTTACTTCTTTTTTCTTTTCTTTTCTTTCTTTTTTTAAACTGGCCATCATACGTACATGGCTGGGTGTATGAAAACGTATGAAGCTGAAAGAGAGAAATAATATGAGATGAGATGAGCCAGTTCCTGGCCCTTGATGCTGGCTGCCCATGTCCTATTTACCAAGTAATTTGGGGGAGAAAAAGTGTTCCTAAGTGTTGGAAATAAACATTCTGAGGCACGTAGGGAGATATTAATCTGGATTAAGCCTAGTCACATTCTTTAAATTCAATATCTTTTTGTTCAATTCAATAAACATCTGGTAACCTGGCAGAGGATAAAGGAATAGGTAGAGCTGGTTATCGAGGACCTCTCCCTTCAGGGAGAGGAAACTGGGTTCCTGCACAGTTGGGTTACTGCAACTCAGACTCCATGTCCAACTCCAGGCAGGAGTAAGGTAGTACAAACTGAGTCTGACTTTATTTACTAGAAAATCAGAGATTTTTTGGAAACACTTCACAGATTTCCAATATGCCTCAGTGATGGGAAATTCATCATATTCTGACTTCTAATAGCAAAGAAGGATGATGATATTTAGTAGAGCTCACTAGTTCCAGGACAAAAATTTATAGTTTGTTATTAAGGAAGAATGAGAGAATGAATTTCATTAGGACAAATAGTTTCTGATGTATGTCCCCCAAAATTACTTGGTTGCTACTGATGTCCCATAAGGAATTTAAAAGAGAATTTTCATAAAGACTCAGAAAAATAGATTGCGTTCATTTATTCTACAAGAAACCAACTTACAGAGACTACTTATTAGGTACTGTATATTAGAGGATGTTGTGGTAAAGAGGAGAGTTTAAATAAAGTTTCTTCAATATTTCTATTGTTTGTCTACAAACTCTCACAGAAAAGTAAGTGTAACTTGTTTTGTTCATACTAAAATTCAAGGTATGAGAAATAAACATCAAGTCTTTTATTTGTAGTTACTGCTCTGGTGGAAAAAGGGAATATTCTTTAGTAAGTTTCTTTCCCTTCCTAAAATCCCTTTTCTGGACTTAGACATAAGCAGTGGTGCACATATGTGCCTGACACTTATATCCATTCTAAAAATAACAATGGCAC
Organism: Taxidea taxus jeffersonii; assembly: GCA_003697995.1. Classification (NCBI taxonomy): domain Eukaryota; kingdom Metazoa; phylum Chordata; class Mammalia; order Carnivora; family Mustelidae; genus Taxidea; species Taxidea taxus. The sequence continues at coordinate 244,792 of ML109336.1, read as the reverse complement.
TTAGCCATTTCTACTGACTCATCTGGAGATGGTCCAAATTAATTGTGCTATTTTTTAATGACTTATAAATAATCAGATTCTGATGTCCTATCAGTTGACTGTTTCTATCTCAGCTGTGATGTTTAAATTTAGAATAATTTGGGGATCTTATAATTTTTTTATCATACTTGATAATGTAGGTCACTGATCTTCAAATGAGGGTGGGCATCAAATTTGTGAGTCTCTTAAAGTGCTCATACTCCACTTGAGATTCTCTTGGGTTAGAATCAGAGAGTGGACTTAGGACCATGGAGCATGTAACTGCACAGCTTACTTCCTTTGCATACCCCTCATTAAAGCCAGACATTTCTGGGTTCATTCATGTCTAAACAGGAGTCCAAAAATCAATATAAAATAGATAAAAGGTCTGTCATCATGCCTTCCTACCCTTTTCCTTTTTTAGGAATAAGAAGTATGATTTGTTCTAAGAAGAATCCTACAATCCTCTTGTATTTATTGTTTAGCAGAATCAGAATTTCAGGTAATTTCTGAAAAGTACAAGCTCCTACATGTAGAGTTGAAATTCAGTAGTTATTTTATTGTATACCTGTAAATGTACAATCTGTCCAAAATGTACAAAGTGGTGGACCAAATATAAATATAGTATATGGTTCAGATATTTATTTATACTAAAAATGGCTGTGGAGATGCAACGGGGGTGGGAGTTAAGGTGGTAGGAAAAGTAAAAATGAAACAAGATGGGATCGGGAGGGAGACAAACCAAAAGAGACTCTTAATGTCATAAAACAAACTGAGGGGTGTGGGGGGTAGAGGGGTTGGGATAAGGTGGTGGGGTTACATTATATGTTTAAATAAAGCTTAAATAAAAAAAAATGGCTGTAAACTTTTAAAATACTGCAACAAATGAATACCAGTAATTTTAAAAGAAAGATCTTTTATCATAAACATTAAAGAACATCTTGTCAGCAACAAGTGTTGTAGTGGAAATGGGGTAGTGTAAAAATATGCATATCCTGAGCAGCTGCTTATGTCAAGCACCTAATACTAGCCCTATCTTACAGGTTAGAAAATTTAGGTACAGATATTACAATTTATCAATAGTAATTGGTTCACTGAGTACTAAGTATGCTATTAAATGTATTCAGTTTTTAAGTCCAAAATGTCTTTGTGTGGATTTTGCTTTCCACTCAGTCTGTATCTCTGAAGTGAAAATATGCTTTTTATCCCAGATAAATCATAAGTTCCGCATGGCATACACTGTAGCCCAGCCTTGGGTGTGTTATTTTCCATCAAGTTGCTCAATAAATACTACTTGATTTATTTATGCTAAACTTTGGGATACATAATAAATAAAAAAAATTTATATAGACTCCAAACTCTGTCCAGAGAAGGTGATTGAAAATAATTTGTGGAAAAATTAGTAGAAAAATGGCACTGAAATCTTTGTATTTTTCTGGTTCAGATAGTACTCATCCAAAGCCCAAAGGAGTCTGAGAAAAATCAATGATTTGGGAACAATATTTTTTGGAAAGAATGATTTAGAATCAATATCAGAAAAATCTCCAGAAGTGGGTTTCTCAAATTAAGTTAAAATCAATCACTGTATTCTTTTGCTGAGGATAAAATGGTGCTTTTATGCCATGAGCAAGACAAAGTTTAAATGATTTATATGGAGTTTGATTAAAAAAAAAAACAATAAAATCTAGGGATGCCTGGGTGACTCAGTTGGTTGACTGATGGACTGTTTCAGCTCAGGTCGTGGTCTCATGGCTTGTAGGATCTGGCCCTGTGTAGGGCCCTGTGCTCAACAGAGCACCAGCTCTGTCTTCTCTCTGTCTTCTTCTCAGTGTCTTCTCTCTTTCTCCATCTCTCTGTGTCTTCCTCTATCAAATAAATAAATGTTTTAAAAATAGAAGTTATATTGTGAGAGAAGTAGATTAAGGACTACTAAATCTAACAGAATCCCAAAATAAAGTTACCATATCAAAGTCCAGTCCTGGGAACATAAATCGTCATAGTGTTTTTCTCATAGGTTACAAATAAGAGGAATTACGTACAAAATTCTATGAAATGTGGAGACATATACTCTATAAATGACCTCAGGCCAATTCAGAGTTGGTAGAGCAACTCTCAAGCTACCAGTGAAGAGTTGAGATCATGGCAATGCATCAGTAACCACATTCAAGGAATCTGGAAGCTCCAGTCATGAACCCCTATTAGCTCATCAGTCACTGCTCATGTAACTGCCTCTTGGTACTTAGAATGCGGCAGTGTAGCTACTGAAATCATGCAAAAATGCAACTTTTTTTTCACACTTTGATGATCTTTCTTACCAGTGCAGAAAGGTGACTCTTGCTCTCATTTTTCTTTAAAAAATATCACACATTCATATTAACAGAAACAAGTATGCATCCAAGAGCCTAGGGACATGGGAGTCTTGGAAATAAAATGTCATGCCCAGTCTCTCCAGTTAGGAGAGTGAAGTGAGAAAAAAATCCAGAATACCCACCAGAGATAACTGATTAAGATTGAGATTGATGTTTCATTATCAGGTCTCTTCACATAATTATAAGAAAGTTCTATATGTCTTTATGTTCCTTGTTAGTGTAATTTGTATTCACCAATATTTCTCAAACTTAGTGAAGAATAAGAAGAACAGCTTAAAAATGATTTTGCTTTCTTGGCCAAAAGCTTAAAAAGCTTAATTTTTACAGTCAGATCCAGTAAAGGTAACACTAACCATGAAAGTATGTGGGAAATTATGGAAAGAAGCAAACATGACCATTTAATGCAATGAAATCAATTACATATGGATATATGGTTCCATTACTCAATGCTGCACTCAAATTTTTACTGGAAAATTGAACGAGAGTAAGAATACTTTGGACTCAAGACTAAAAACAACTTTTATAAAGTCCAATAGTTAGATATTTTTAAAAGTTAAAAATAAAATTACACAGTAAAGAAAAGAATAAAATATTCAAACCCATGGTTTAAAGATATTGACAATGTCCTTTCAAGGACTGATCTTATAAACATTTATTCCATGAGGCCAGTACCCACAAACCAATATGACGAAAATCAAACTCCAGGTTTTCCAATAACAGTGAGGCAGGAAGGAGGTAACCATTTGAGCAAATTTTATTTTTGTCCAACCAATGGCTCTAGTGTGATAATACTCTATATGTTAACTAATTTTACATGCCCTACGTGTTAATAACATTTTACAGTATAATACTGACTTTATATAAACTCCTTAATCCTCTAAGGGAGAAAGATAAAAGATGAAGTCCAAATCCTATCCATTAAGTGAAACCAATTTTTTTACATGATTTTCTATGCTTAACCTAAAATGTTAAACATCCAAATGAATGAAGTTTAAAAAAAAAAAAAAACTGTGCTCAGTTACAAAACTTAATTAGTGGCTACTTTGGGGCATGTAGTGTTTGTCTTAATCTCAAATTAGACTTAGAAATTCTAGGGTTGAAACAGAAAATCTGAAATATACAACTCTCAGTTGAAATCTCTTATTGGGTTAATGGGAAAAATTGGAATAAATCCTTTAGCCATGTGAAAGACCCCTAAGCCATAGACACACAATATTGCCAGGAAACTCGAAAAGCAAGTAAAGTAGATGACGTGGATTTATTTAGAATTTAATGAGAGCAATGATTTATTGCTAGGGTCAGCCTGATTAGACTGAATGGTTCTAATGTTTACAATTTGGAATTACTACTAAAATGAAATTTTCTCTAAATAATATACTTTTATTTGGAGGATTATATCCTCAATTTTGGAAAAATATAAAATGACACATCTAGCCATATAATAAACTCCTTTGAAATTAGAAAAAAAACATGTCAAAATTATTCCTTTTAAAGTGTTTGCATTTATAGAAACTGTCATATTTGTTATTAAAATAACTCACTTTTCTGTTAATTGTATTAAATACAAGTATGGATTTGTGTCATTTTATACATTGGCTTTAGATGAGAAGAAAGAAGCAGAAGTTGATCAGGGCCATCAAGAAGACACTGGTGTGCAGCCAAGAATACTTTATCCAGCTAGGTTATCATTGAAAATAGAAGGAGAGATAAAAAGCTTCCAGGACAAACAAAAACTGAAAGAATTTGTAAACACCAAACCAGCTCTACAGGAAATATTGAAAGGGGTCCTCTAAACAAAGAGAGACCCTAAAAGTATTATCAGAAAGGAACAGAGACAATATACAGTAACAATCACCTTACAGGCAATACAATGGCACTAAATCCATATCTCTCAATAGTTACCTGAACGTAAATGGGCTAAATGCCCCAATCAAAAGACACAGGGTTTCAGAATGGATTAAAACATATATATATATATATATATATATATATATATATATATATATATCAATATGCTGCCAACAAGAAACTCATTTTAGATCCGAAGACACTTCCAGATTCAAAGTGAGGGAGTGGAAAACAATTTACCATGCTAATGGACATCAGAAGAAAGCTGGGGTGGCAATCCTTATATCAGGTCAATTAGATTTTAAGCCAAAGACTATAATAAGAGATGAGGAAGGACACTATATCATACTTAAAGGGTCTGTCCAACAAGAAGATCTAACAATTTTAAATATCTATGCCCCTAACATGGGAGCAGCCAACTATATAAACCAATTAATAACAAAATCAAAGAAACACATTGACAAGAATACAATAATGGTAGGGGACTTTAACATGCCCCTCACTGAAATGGACAGATCATCCAAGCAAAAGATCAACAAGGAAATAAAGGTGCTAAATGACACACTGGAGCAGATGGACATCACAGATATATTCAGAACATTCTACCCCAAAGCAACAGAATACACATTCTTCTCTAGTGCCCATTGAACATTCTCCAGAATAGATCACATCCTGGGTCATAAAACAGGTCTCAACTGGTATCAAAAGATTGGGATCATTCCCTGCATATTTTCAGACCACAATGCCATGAAGCTAGAACTCAATCACAAGAGGAAATTTGGAAAGAACACAAATACATGGAGACTCAACAGCATCCTTCTGAAGAATGAATGGGTCAACCAGGAAATTCAATTAAAGAATTGAAAAAAATTATGGAAACAAATGATAACGAAAATGCAACGGTCCAAAATCTGTGGGACATAGCAAAGGCAGTCCTGAGAGGAAAATATATAGTGATACAAACCTTTCTCAAAAAACAGGAAAAGTCTCAAATACACAACCTAACCCTACACCTAAAGGAACTCAAGAAAGAACAACAAAGAAAGCCTAAACCCAGCAGGAGAAGAGAAATAATAAAGATCAAAGCAGAAATCAATGAAGTAGAAACCAAAAAAACATTAGAACAAATCAATGAAACTAGGAGCTGGCTCTTTGAAAGAATTAATAAGATTGATAAACCCCTGGCCAGACTTATCAAAAAGAAAAGAGAAAGGACCCAAATAAATAAAATCATGAATGAAAGAGGAGAGATCACAACCAACACCAAAGAAATACAAACAATCATAAGAACATATTATGAGCAACTCTATGCCAACAAATTTGACAATCTGGAAGAAATGGATGCTTTCCTAGAGACATATAAACTGCCAAAACTGAACCAGGAGGAAATAGGCTCATAACCAGTAAGAAGATTGAAATAGTCATCAAAAATCTCCAAACAAACAAAATCCCAGGGCCAGATGGCTTCCCAGGGGAATTCTACCAAACATTTAAAGAAGAATTAATTCCTATTCTCCTGAAATTGTTCCAAAAAGTAGAAATGGAAGGGAAACTTCCAAACTCATTTTATGAGGCCAGCATCACCTTGATCCCCAAACCAGACAAGGATCCCATCAAAAAAGAGAATTACAGACCAATATCCTTGATGAACACAGATGCAAAAATTCTCACCAAAATACTAATAGGATCCAACAGTACATTAAAAGGATTATTCACCACGACCAAGTGGGATTTATTCCAGGGCAGCAAGGTTGGTTCAACATCCACAAATCAATCAATGTGATACAATACATTAACAAAAGAAAGAACAAGAACCATATGATACTCTCAATAGATGCTGAAGAGCATTTGACAAAGTACAGCATTACTTCCTAATAAAAACTCCTCAAAGTGTAGGAATAGAGGGCACATACCTCAATATTATCAAAGCCATCTATGAAAAACCCACGGCAAGTATCATTCTCAATGGAGAAAAACTGAGAGCTTTTCCGCTAAGGTCAGGAACACGGCAGTGATGTCCGTTATCACCACTGCCATTCAACATAGTACTAGAAGTCCTAGCCTCAGCCATCAGACAACAAAAAGAAATTAAAGACATCCAAATCAGCAACGAAGAAGTCAATCTATCACTCTTTGCAAATGATATTATATTATATGTGGAAAACCCAAAAGGCTCCACTCCAAAACTGTTAAAGCTAGTACAGGAATTCAGTAAAGTGTCAGGATACAAAATCAATGCACAGAAATCAGCTGCATTTCCTTACACCAACAACAAGACAGAAGAAAGAGAAATTAAGGAGTCAATCCCATTTACAATTACACCCAAAACCATAAGATACCTAGGAATAAATCTCACCAAAGAGGCAAAGAATCTATACTCAGAAAACTATAAAGTACTCATGAAAGAAATTGAGGAAGACACAAAGAAATGGAAAAATGTTCCATGCTCATGGATTGGAAGAATTAATATCGTGAAAATGTCTATGCTACTTAAAGCTATCTACACATTTAATGCAATGCCTATCAAAATCCCATCCAACTTTTTCAAAGAAATGGAACAAATAATCCTAAAATTTATATGACCTCGAATAGCCAAAGAAATATTGAAAAAGAAGGCCAAAATTGGTGGCATCACAATTCCAGACTTCAAGCTCTACTACAAAGCTGTCATCATCAAGACAGTATGGTACTGGCACAAAAACAGACACATAGATCAACGGAACAGAATAGAGAGCCCAGAAATAGACCCTCAACTCTATGGTCAACTAATCTTCGACAAAGCAGGAAAGAATATCCAATGGAAAAAAGACAGCCTCTTCAACAAATGGTGTTGGGAAAATTAGACAGCCACATGCAGAAAAATGAAATTGGACCATTTCCTTACACCACACATGAAAACAGACTCAAAATGGATGAAGGACCTCAACGTGAGAAAGGAATCCATCAAAATCCTTGAGGAGAACACAGGCAGCAGCCTCTTCGACCTCAGCCGCAGCAACTTCTTCCTAGGAACAACGCAAAAGGCAAGGGAAGCAAGGGAAAAAATGAACTATTGGGACTTCATCAAGATCAAAAGCTTTTGCACAGCAAAGGAAACAGTCAACAAAACCAAAAGACAGCTGACAGAATGGGAGAAGATATTTGCAAATGACATATCAGATAAAGGGCTAGTATCCCAAATCTATAAGGAGCTTAGCAAACTCAACACCCAAAGAACAAGTAATCCAATCAAGATATGGGCAGAGGACATGAACAGACATTTCTGCAAAGAAGACATCCACATGGCCAACAGACACATGAAAAAGTGCTCCACATCACTGGGCATCAGGGAAATACACATCAAAACCACAATGTGATACCACCTCACACCAGTCAGAATGGCTAAAATGAACAAGTCAGGAAATGACAGATGCTGGCGAGGATGTGGAGAAAGGGGAACCCTCCTACACTGTTGGTGGGAATGCAAGCTGGTGCAACCACTCTGGAAAACAGCATGGAGGTTCCTCAAAAAATTGAAAATAGAGCTACCTTATGACCGAGCAATTGCACTACTGGGTATTTACCCTAAAGATACAAATGTAGTGATCCGAAGGGGCACGTGTACCCGAATGTTTATAGCAGCAATGTCCACAATAGCCAAGTTATGGAAAGAACCTAGATGTCCATCAACAGATGAATGGATAAAGAAGAAGTGGTATATATATACAATGGAATACTATGCAGCCATCAAAAGAAATGAAATCTTACCATTTGTGATGACATGGATGGAACTAGAGGGTATTATGCTTAGTGAAATAAGTCAGTCAGAGAAAGACAACTATCATATGATCTCTCTGATATGAGGAAGTGGAGATGCAATGGGGGGGGCTAAGGGGGTAGGAAAATAAAAATGAAACAAGATGGGATTGGGAGGGAGACAAACCAAAATAGACTCTTAATGTCATAAAACAAACTGAGGGGGGTGGGGGGGAAGGGTGTTGGGAGAAGGTGGTGGGGTTACATTATATGTTTAAATTTAATCAATAAAAAAAAAAAAAAAAGAAGAAGAAGACACTGGTGTTGGCTGCCTGGGTGGCTCAGTCAGTTAAACATCGAACTCTTGATTTAGGATAGGTCATGATCTCAAGGTTGTGAGATTGAGCCCTGCATAGGATTAAGATTCTCCCTCTCTCTGCCCCTAACCCCTCCCTCTCAAAAAAATTTTTTTTTAATTTAAAAAAGATATGGGCGTTGAAAACAGACTAAAAGCCACTTCAACAAAATATGTGCTCAGGAGTTCAGGGAAAGGGGTTGAAAATGTGACGGCAGAAAGCATCAAAGGCAGAACTGATACTCTTAGAAGATTTTTTTTTTCTAATTAAGTTTCCTTACAGTGAGAAGGAGGAAACAGAAGCTTCGTTTTTACATCCATGAGTATTATTTTAAATCCCTAATAAATTGAGATTAGCACATAAAATATATTAATGAAATCAACAGTAGATGAAGTTGTAGAGAGAAGTTATTACCAGTTTATATTTTGAAAATAGTCAAATCCATGCCTGAGCTTAGGGAAATATGGTACTTGTTTCTTTATTACTTTTACCCAAACTTGAGGTTATGAACTAGTCATAAAGGAATGCAAAAGAATCCTAAAGACTAATAAGAGAGGTTCTAAAAAGAGGCCCAAAGTTTAATATTATTTCAATTTTTCTCTCCTCCCCCCATGATATATCAATTCTTGTGATTTGATAGAGACACATTGGACTGGGAATCATAATACAAATACCAAGTTCTCTCTCATCATTAATAAAATCTATGATCTTGACCTAATATTTCAGTCTTTCTGGAATGTGTGTATCTAATAAAATGGGAAAAGATAATTCCACATACCCCTGGAGAACTTGAGTCTTGCCCTTATATAATGTGGAGCAGTAAGATGGTGAAAACACAAGGTGGAGGGAGGGCCAAGTGAATGGGTACAAGGAAATTAGAGTTTGAAAGGATAGACATAGGACATGAAACTAGGGATGATGGCAGAGTAAAGGAGGGCTGCAGGAATGTGAATGAGTAGGAACTGTCAAGAGTTTAGAACGGTGGGTAACAAAGACCTAGTTGAAGAGTGAAAATGAAAAATCAGTAAGAAGAAAGTGGAACAGAAATCTGAAAGCAGGCACTTGAAATGTGTATCTTGAGGTCAGGCTATTTTCTATGACCCAGGTGCATGCTTCTGTTCAAACACATTAAAATTGTTTCTGGAATCATCTAAACTGCGATAATTACATTAGATTTTTTTCAGTTAGGAAAAAGACTGGACTGAGTGTTGGGGTGCCTTGTAATCTAGTAAGCCTAAGAAACCTTTTGATTCTCTAAACCTTATTAAATAGCACTCATTAACAGAACCCAGAAACATCTGTATATCCACAGAGATTTATATAAATTTAAATTAGGACTACCTACATTTATCAAAGAGTTTGTTCTTTGCAAGAACTCAAATTATTAAGTTATATGAGCTCTTTTATTACTGTATGTAGACAAAACATTAGTGGCATGCAAAGTTCATAATGAAAAATGATTTTTTTTAAAAGTATGTTACAAACATTTTTATTATGGAAGGATAACAGGTCACCCTCTCAATGATTTGGATCAGGCTTCAACAATTCATAGCTTTTCTTTTACTACCTGCCACTTAGGGACTGGGGGTTGACCTTTTCCCATGTAGCATTAATAATGAAAAGTATCTTAAGTTTGCCTTCTCAAGGTTGTTTATGTTCTTTCTTTGATGACAAAATTCCAGTGAACCTCTAGTTATAGTTTATTTTACCTGTGATCTTTTAAAAATGTATATATCCTGGGACGCCTGGGTGGCTCAGTCAGTTAAGTATCTACCTTTGGCTCTGGTCACAGTCCCAGGGCCCTGGGATCAAGTCCTGCATAGGGCTTCCTGCTCAGTGGGGAGTCTGTTTCTCCCTCTGCTGGGAGTGCCCCCTGCTTGTGCAGTCTCTAGCTGACAAAAAAATAAATAAAAATCTTTATTAAAAAAAACCCCACAAGATAAATAAAATAAAATGTGTATATCTTTATTTTTTTATGATTTAATTTCTTGTTCTGAAGAGGCCTTGGCCAAGAATATATATTCTTGCCTCATGCCTCATATAGAAGCTACTCCCAACCCAGCTGGGTCAGAGAGGAGGACAGGGTCTTCATTTTCCCTAAGAAAACAAAAATAGATCCACATCAGTAGATGGCTTCAACACTAATATTACATTAAATGTCAATACAATTTTAATAACCATTATTAAATCTTGAAAATATTGGAAAAATTATTTTAAGTGAGCACTGTTTTTTTTTTCTATTCAATGTAAGGAAAACACTCCAGTCAAGTCCATTTCTATATTCCCATTTTGCAATTATTACAGTTAATTGAAATGCTAATTATAGAGGACAGAAAATTGCTATTCTGGAGAGAATGGGAATATCATGAGGTCTCTAAGACTTAGAGTCATTTTCATATTTCTAAACATGAAAATAATATTTTCACTCACTAAAAGCTAGAATTTTATCTCATAAAGAGCTATGTGAAGATGGCATTGTCATTTTGTTTTCCTGGGTTTTACTATTGTTAACGAGTATGAATGACTTTATTTAAATCTAGTATTTACTTGAATTATTCAATGAAACCTTTTCTTCAGAACCACAAACCTTTATTGAGAAACAAAATGGATCCAAAGACTGTGGTTCCTGTAAAGATATAATGAGAGCAGAGATTTTCAAATGTTGGGATGAAGGCAACAAAATGTTACAACAGCAGTTTAGAGAACTGACATATTTAACACTTTGTTAAGGAAACATCTGGGAAGGGGAATCCTCACAATCCCATCGTTTTAAAAATGTTTATTAACATATAACGTGGTATTTGTTTCAGGGGTGCAGGTCTGTGAATCATCAGTCTTACACAATTCACAGCACTCACCATAGTACATACCCTCCTCAATGTCCCTCACAATCCCATCTTAGTTATAATCATTGTAATTTCATAAGAGAAAAAACTATCTTCTCTCTTTCTATAATTTTGTAATCCTGATGTTGAAATTTTTGAGACTAAACAATTGAAAGACATGAAGAGGATCTATTCTTTTACTGTTTTTACTTCCTTATCATCAGTATCCTAACTTTACTCAGAAAGTGGATTATATTTTTTATTGGAATTTTAAGAGAAATTTAAGGGTGAGGGATTGTGGGCTTTGCCTGCCCATCATCTTGGTTTTGTTTTTTTTTCTCAATTTGAATTTTTAAATTTTCTAGAAGTATTCTATATGTATGTGTATTTGTATCAAGAATAATAAGTAAATGCTTGTGCTTATCTCCCTTTCTTCCAAGTTAGAATATTACTAATACCAATGAATATCAATACTAAAACAATGTCCTTAAGTTTCCCCTTCCTGTTAGAGTCTCCTAACTTTTGTCCCCATGGCTAGTTAATACTTTTCCAAGTTTTGTTTTTAATCATTTGCTGTTTTCTTTAAAAAAATTCTACCATACCTAATAGGATTTTGTCTCTGAACTTCATTTAAGTACTTTCAGCTCTATATTTTTATATGCCTTGCTTTTTCATCCAACATTGTATTTTTGAGATTCATCTACGGTGCTGAGCTGTTGTGTGTCCTTAGGCAGAACCTTTGTGCTGCTATTAAGCAACCACTTTTCTGGCAGTCACACCCCTGCTCTTCATATGGGATGCACTTTAATGATGGCAGACTTTGATTTTCTGCTTGCCTTTCCTTAGTGTGAGCTGGTGCTAGAGAGTTTGGGACAGAGTGCTGTCAACCTGCCATGTTTGGGATAGGGCTTAGACTATAAAAGAGGTAGGGGCTGAGTAGAGGAAGGAAGACTTGGACATCCCCTGCAGTTATCTGGAGGAGAGCTTCTGCAGTACACAACAAGATGAGGTAATAATAACATCATTATTATTATCATAATAATAAATAAATGCTGGTGGCAAGACAGAAACAGAAGTTGATGACCAGGAGTTGGGGAGAGAGGGAACCTTGTCTTCTTGCTCGCAGTCCCCCTAGAATAGAACTTTCCCAGCTTGCGTGGGGGGAAGAAAGGAGGATGTTGTGACTCAAAATGTTAGAAACTCATTGTTGGGATGCCTGGGAGGCTCAGTGGGTTAAGCCTCTTCCTTCAGCTCAGGTCATGATCTCAGGGTCCTGGGATCGAGCCCCGCATCGGGCTCTCTGCTCAATGGCGAGCCTGCTTCCCCACCCCCCCGCCTGCCTCTCTGCCTACTTGTGATCTCTGTTAAATAAATGAAGTAAAATCTAAAAAAAAAAAAAAAAAGAAAAAAAGAAAAGAAACTTATTGTTAACACCCAGATTTACTAGATTTTCTTGGACACCTATCTTTCCATTTGCTGAAATCCTTTAGAACTCTTTCCAGATACTCTGAATGGTTGTTTTCATCTATTATAGTTGTTGAACTGAGAAGAGCTACCATGGAGTTCCCCACACTGGCATTCTGGAAACACGTTTCTCTATATTATTATATTTAACATGACTTCTTGTAGACAGAAGATAATTGTTGCATCTTTTGAAAATTCTGACAATCTGTCATTTTGAGTGTCTAGACATTTTAATTCAATATAATTACTGATACTTTTAAAAGTAGGTATAGTATTTGTTTGTTGGTTTGCTTTCTCTCATTCCCTTACTCTGTTTCCTCTTTCTGTCTCCTGAGTTAGTTGAATATTTATTATTTTACTTAAATTGATCTCTTCTTTGTTCTTTGTATAGTTTCTCTTTATGTAGTTCTTACAGTCATTCTCCAAAGGGATTACAATGATAAATTTTCACATTCTGCTTAGAAACAATATTTCACTACCTACACATTCTGCTTAGAAGCAATATTTTACCACTTGCAAATAGAAACCTTGGCACAATATATATTCCTTACCTCTCCCCTTAGACTATATTTGTCATATATTACCCCTACATAAAATTGAGATTTCATCAGATAATATTAGCATTTTTCATCCATCAAATGTATCTTAAAGAACTCAAATACATACACATTGTCTATCATATTTACCCAGTACTTATCATTTCTGCTGCTGCTCTTTCTTCATTCCTAATGATCCAAATTTATGTCTCGTGTCTTTCCAGCTGAAAACCTTCTCATAGTGATTCTTTTAGGGCAGGTCTTCTGGCAACAACTTCTCTTGGTTTCATTTCATTTAAAAGTATTTTATTTCTCCTTCATTCCTAAAGGCTATTTTCACTAGATATAGAATTCTGGGGTAAAAATTTTATTCACTCATCACTTTAAAATTTTACTCTTTCTGTCCTCACTTATTTCTGAAATAAAATTTGTCAAACTTCAAATCCTTATTCTCGAAAAATAATGGCAGTTTTTTTTTTCTGACTGCCTTGAAAATGTTTTTTCCCTATCTCTAATGTCTAGAACTTTTATTACACATGACATAAATTTCAAAGGGTTTATTCTATTTGGGTTGGTAAGTTTCTGAAATCTGGAAGTTTATTTCTTTTATAAAATAGGGAAAATAATATTTACTCTTTTTTTCTGTACTATGCTTTTTTCCCTCTCCTTCTAGGCCGTTTGGTATTGTCCAATATGTTCCATAAGCTTTGTGTATTTTTTTCTAATGTGTTTTTTGTCTGTTGTTTATATTATTGTCTACTAATCTATCTACAGTTGTACTTATTCATTTCTCTGTCATATCCACTCTGCTAGTTTTACTTGGGAGGCTGTTATTTTTAAGTTACAGAATTTCCTTTTCAGCCTTTCCATATAATCTATTTATTTAATGAGCTTTTCTAGCTTTTCATTGATTTCAAAAGTGATCACTTAAGTTATTGGAACATTTTTAACAGCTGCTTTAAAATCTTTGTCAAATAATTCCAACATCTGTGTCATGTCATTGACATACACTGATCATTGTGTAACATGCCTGTTGATATTTCCTTGTCTTTTATGTATGGAAAACTTTTTAAATGCAACTTGGACATCCAGAATGTTGTGTTATGAGACTCTCACAGCTTCTAAAACCTGCAGGTAATGTTTATATTTTGTTTAGCAGACTTGGCTTTAGGCCGCAGTTCTATTTAGCCAGATCTAAATTGTGTTTTATTTTTATTTCCAAAGTGTGCTACACACTGCAATAGTCTAGGAACTGGGTGGTTGTCTGTCTCTTAGTTTGGTTCCCAAGATCATTTGTCTACTTTTTAGGACAGATGCATACCTTGGCATGTGTAAGAGGGTGAATAATCCCAGGAGCTAGTAACAACTTCACAGATTGTCTTTCTCAAGTTCTTCCTTTTATTTGAGTCCATAATATCTGCCTATTCCCTGGAGTCCTCCCTTTTGTTCCTGCAGCTGGAAGGCTGGAACTTTATTTACCTCACTGCTGCACAGTCCCTATCACAGTGCTGACATACAACACAGATTATCAAGTGGACAGAAAGAGAAAAGATCAACAGAAATGTGCCACACATGCTGGGACTACAGATTCCCCAGTTTGCCCAGAGAGGAAGCTTCACTTTGCTCAGAGTTCAAGATGACCTTGGGCTCTTGTTGCTTTGATGTGCCTGCCAGGAGACCTCTTTTTCTATCTACAGGCCTGAACTAGAGAGTGATCCTAGAGTAACCTGTGCATGTGCCAATGCCACCTTCCACTTAGGCCAAAGATCCTGGAGAAAAAAACATAAAGGTAGCTTGATCATTGATTCAATGTAACCTCTATTTCTGCTCTTTCCTCCCAAACTTCCTGTTAACCATTTACTATTTGGAGTTCACTTACTGTAGGATGCATTCTGTCTAAGATTTTTAGCTTCATTGAATGGACTCAAAGTTTAGTATGTTCACTATCTCTTTTACCAAGGACCAGGATACTATTGATAATGGTTGAAACATACGAAATCATAATTTCTTTATAGTTGGCTAACCTAATATGATTTAGACTCAGTTTTTAGTATTCATACTTAATAGATATTCTAATTATTTTATTTATTTATTTATTTGATAGAAAAAGAGCAAGCACAAGTAAAAGGGAGGGTGAGGGACAAGCAGACTCCATGCTGAGTATGGAGCCTGATGTAGGGCTCAATCTCACGGCCCTATTATGATTTGGGCCAAAATCAAAAGTCAGACACTTAACTGACTGAGGCACCCAGGTGCCCGTATATTGGTTATATTAATACGCAATTTTGAAAATCCTGGTGAGTAAGTCATTCTCAAGGTCAGGGTAGATAATATAATCCTAATAATTTATATCCTTACCCTACTGTAATGGAATAGTGACTTGACTTTGCTATTTTTTTATGTCCATCTAAAGGAAAACTATTATGCATTGTATACTTTCACATTGTTGAAATTTTCTAAAAATAATAAGTGTTCTGTTCAGATGTGATTTACACATATGAGCCAAATCAAAGCATATTAATGTTTGAGAAATATTCCCTTAGAATATGTTTTTCAAATGTTCATTGTTATGAGTTTTTATAAGTTTTTATCAGTTGGGGATTTAAGTAAAAATAAAAGACTATAATCTTTGCCCTTCATTTAATAATAATATTTTTTAAAACATGTTTTGACCTCTTACTGGGATAAGTATAGAAGTACTTGGTATCAGAATCAACGTTTCCTTCAAGACAACACTGTAAAAACGGTTTTGCACCAAATACAGACTTAATAAATGTTCATTGTGCCATAACAGAGAATAAAATAGCATAGATCTTGAATCTGAATTATTTTTAGAGAAGTATTATCATTTAAATATCAATTATGTGTGAAAAAGAAGTCCTATAATTATCTGACATAGAACAGCAGTGGATAATTCTAAAAACACACCATTACATAGGAAAAATACACACCATCACATTCATATACCATATTACCTAATGAAATACAATTGAAGATTTCAGTGGATTTAAGTTCAAAATTGGGCATGGTAAATTACATTGCATTTACAAGGAACTGATGAAAAAGGGACCAAACCAAATTAACTTGGTCCCAAATTTATCATTCTGGCTATATTTTTAAATGACCTTGTGTTGTATCAACCACGTCGATGACTATAAATTTTCCACGAATCCTAAGATACAAAAGGATAGAGCACACGTTTCATACTGTCTACGAATTCAGAATACAATGTAGAAATACGTTCCCAGCTCAAGAAAATGCACTTTGATACTGAATATATAATCTTTTTGATAGACCTCATACTAAGAACATTTTGTACATCAAATAATGGAAGTGGCTTGTTTTAATTAGGGGCATTATTTTAAAGTGCTTTGGCAAGCTGCTTGTAGTGTGTGTTTGCATGCACTTAAAGGATCAACAAAAGGAAGAAAAATCTTTTGATGATGCAAATCCAATGCTCCTCCCAATAAGATCACTTTTTGTGGGATCTAGGCTGCATCCCAAGCTAATGTTCAATTAGCTAATATGGAAAATGGCTTCTATCATTGTTGCAACTCAGTCCATAGAATGTGTAATAATAACCTAGAACAAACTTGCGGTGACGAAGGAAGAGCCAAATGCCAAGTCTGAATTATGATAGTTCTGCAAACAAGACGTCTCACATTACCACAAACCTTTTATAGATGATTGCTGGAGTGTTTTTAATTATGACTCACATCATTTCATCTTCCTGGGTTATCTTTGCTGAACATCAAGTACATATTCATATGGTATGTGTATTTATGGTTGTTTTGCCCATCCAGTTCTTCCTTGGTAGGATAATCTAGGGTTTGGACTTTACTTAGGGGTTGTTAGGATGGTTTCTGAATTTTAAGCAATTTAAACAATGTAGTAGATACAGCATTCTGGATTTTGGTTTGTCATTAAAAGGCAAGTCTGCTCCTTTGAAATATGTTACATATGTATGTATGTGACACAGGAAAATCTCAGTCAGAATCTAACATTAAAATGTATTTGAGTCTGATGTGGTTATACTCAAATCTTATACTTAAAGGAGAAACGGTGGAGAGAAATTTGGTTGATAATTTGATGCACTCTAAGGTAGGATGTGTGCCCATGTGCCTAATATATTATGTACCTATAGAAAAGTGTGATACTTACAGTTGGTTGGGATTACTCCATTCCCAGGGGTTATAATCACATTCCCAATGAGCTTTGAGGTTTTTTATTTTTTTAAAAAAAGGCTATATGTTTTATTAATGAGATAGCTGTTTGAAGGTCCAAATTTATAATGTGTGTGTACACACACACACACACACACACACACACACATAATGTTCTCATGTTAAGAGAAGCATAAATTCTGGTGACAATCAAGTAAATATGCTTAGTAAATAGCAATGTAATGGTTCATATTTATTTCAAGGCTGAGTGTTGCATCTGTTTCTAAATGGCATTTATATTATTGTTAGCTCATATTTTATGTTATAGATCCAGTATGGTTTTATTCCCCACCACAGTGTTTTTGTCTTTTGCTCACTTGATCTATTTATATTTTTCCTAAAGCTCTACAATTTTTTTTTTTTTTTACCACCTTTGCTCCCTCTTTCCACTGGCTTGTTTTCAAACCCTGTTGAACTGATTGGGCATATAAGCATCTCTAAAAGTAGGCTCTTCCAGGTCTATTTGAAACCTCAGCATGCCAACCTAAGAACTGATGTAATTGTGGTAAAATTTCTGTCCAAACATCAAAATTATAGGTCATCAGAAATAAGTTGCACAGGATTCTATCCAGATGGGTCTGTGTCAAAATATTTAGATGGAATGTGGTGATAAAATGACTCACATTTTCCTGAAGTTTTGACTTTTTTCAAAATGACTGATTGACCAAGCCATATATTCTATCAGACTTAAATATATGATGCACCCATATGCACATCAACACATATTACAGACTTTCATATCATGATAGTCTAATCACACAAATAGAAGGCAATGCTATTCTAAAATAATTGTCACTATGAAATAAAGTGGCGTGGTATATTGTGTGGTTGCAGATCTGTGTACAGTACAACTACTGGATTTGAAGATTAACAGCATTAAAATAAAACAGAGGTGGTAACTTACCTTGTAATTTCTATCAAGTAGTTTGGAAAGTAAGGGTTTAATGTTGGGTATCACTGTAGACATGTGGTCATGGATAATCCTGCCTTCTTTAGGCCTTACTTCGATGTCATGTTGAGTGCACAGTTAAACTATAGGAGTTTTTCTAAAGCTCAAGACTGCACTGTAACAGCAAAAGTAATAAGTCATGAGGTTACTGCAAAATAATGAAGCTTTATTTACAAACAAAATCCAATAGCTAGCATACTTCACATGCCCCTCACTCCTTTACTTACTGCCGTGAAGTGTGATTAATGGAGTAAGCAGCCTTAGAACTGGTTCAGAATTTCTGACAGTGAGAATGACTGATAAAGTGTCTATGTCTTCTTGGAGGAACTGAATTTGGAAATCATGTGAAGCTGTTGTCATATCTTTAAGCATAGCTTCATAATACAAAGAATCACATTGAGAGAAATACATTTTATATACAAACTCTTAGAAATATTGTTCCTGATAATTTTCTCTATAAAATGGAACCAGCTGGATAATCAGAAACAGATGGTTACACTATTTCCAATAAAATAAATAATTCTATCTACTACTTTAGATTGATTTAACAAATCTATGATTTTATAGTTGAGAAAAGCTTTTGCAAGAGATACTTTCCTTAAGGTTGTGTGCAAATAAGAGATTATTCTAATTTTGGCAAAATGACCATGCATTATATTCTATGTTCCTCAAAGTTCATAACAGAACTTAAATATATAAAACAAAGCAAAAATCGAGTAATACGTTCTTAGGCCAACTTTTTGTTCTTTTTCACGTTAAGTATGACAAATTTTGCCTACATGCCAGATGTCCTGGGAATTATCACTCCATGTCCTTTTTACATTTGCATGATTTCCTCACACTCTGATAAAGCAATTGCTAAAAGTGTGGTGTATACATGCACTTATCCAGGAACTGAAAAAAACATATTAATAAAAAGAAACCCTCTTTAGATTTTGTAGAGGCTTTAATTTGTTTCAGTATGACTTGTCAATTCCTGGATGCCTATTTTACTTGCTAATCAGAGAAATATGTGCTAAATCAGCAAATCTCTCATTTGACTGTTTGGCAGTTAATCTTCTTTCTTAAACATTTTGCAACTATGGAGAGCTGAAACTTCCATTCACTTTTAGTTAGAATAGCTACTTAAGAACAAAGTCAAACTAAATTTCTATGCAGTAATCATAAACAGGGATGTTATGATACCATAGATGATATCATTAAACCATATAACTGGCCTAAATTGGTACTTTCTGACCATTAATGAGTCAACTAAGAAAATTGGAGTGTGCACTGAATTTTTCACAAAATTTCATAGGTGCATTCCATCAGCATGTTTGTGTTGGCTTGAAATATGAATGCCTGGGTGCTGTATCCAATCATAAGATGGGGTTACCATTCTAATTTATGACATTTGACTATAAAATCCTGCCTCCCACCCCCAGGGAGGTTGAGGGAAATAAAACATAAGGAGAGACAATGAAACATGCTCCACATCACTAACATCATTGATGTGGCTGAAGATTGAGGGCTACAGAGACTGTGGGAACAGGAATGGGGAAGATCTGGTATTGCTGATAAAAAGGAAACGTAAAAGGACTCCTGCTGTTACTCTAGTCTGAGACATGAATCTTGAATTATGTACTGTTTCTTATAGTATGTTATCTTTGATTCTCAAGGAATGATAAAAGTGGTGGTTCATTTGCAAACTCTGAGGCCAGTCTACTTAGTAACTTTTTTTTTTAAGATTTTTTGTTTGTTTATTTGACAGAGATCACAAGTAGGCAGAGAGGCAGGCAGAGAGAGAGGAGGAAGCAGGCTCCCCGCTGAGCAGAGAGCCGATGCGGGCTCGAACCCAGGAACCTGAGATCATGACCTGAGCCGAAGGCAGAGGCTTAACCCACTGAGCCACCCAGGTGCCCCTACTTAGTAACTTTTTGACCGTGGGTCTAGCAAGCCTCTTTGTGTTACTTTTATCATCTGTAAAAATGGGATGAAAACCATAGAACCTAAATCCTAAAGTTGTTTTGGAGATTAAATTAGATAAATTCTGTGAAACATTTTGAATAGTGTCAGGAAACTAGGAATCACTCTTAATGTTATAATTCACATCTTTGGGAGTTTGTCTTCTTTGTTTTCTAATAGATGTGTTGTACTTATTGACTGAGACATAGAGCAAGAGAGAGACAGACAGACAGAGGAGAGAATGAACACAAAGCCTTGGGGAAATTTTTTGATGAACTACTTTGGAATCCATGCTATCATCCTCATAGGTGTCAGGAGATAACAAGTTGGCCTTTTTTACAATAAAAAAATCATATACTTGAAGATGCCTATAGCTATTTTTTTATTTGTTTTACAAATTTTAGATTGGATTCATCAGCAAAATGTGACTTTAGTACTACTATTAGTAATAAAGAAATAATTACAAATCAGTGGGTTTTTTATCCACTTCAGGGTAAAATTCATTTTGGATTACAAGTCATGTTTTTCTTAGCAAACAAACAAACAAGCAAACAAACAAACACTGATTATATACCATATACCTAAGGGGTGTGTGTGTGTGTATGTGTGTTGGGTTAGAAGTTTTGTGAATTTGATGAATTATATCTTTGTACCTCAGGCTAAAAGCATCTGAATAAGAGACATTTCATGAGATATTTGATACATAATGAAAAATTCTTTGCTTCAGCCAAGTTCAAGTTGAACTCTGTGACAGAAATAACTGATTACAACTTCATTATAAAAAATGCCCAAACTATATAGCATGCTTTTATATACTATGTATAAAATAGAACTTTATAGTTACTTTTAAGGTATTAAACATTAAGATCACTGATGATGGAGTTACTCTTTGGGTTCATTATCCACTCTTATAATACTAAACACAAAGATCTGGGGGGAAAAAAGATACTTTGAATTTACTCATATTATCTAAAGCCAAGTGAAAGAAATAGCCCTCAAACATTGATATATCAGGCAGATGAGTCAGGGCACATGTATCCTTAGATGTAACCACTGATCACATTCCCTGATGTACGCCTGGCTCCAGAGCCCTTTCTTAGAGACGACCATATTTCCCTAGTGACTTGCCACATCTGGAAAAGGATGAAAGACTGAACTGGGAAGCTGGGACAAGGAGGTGTTATTATCTTCTGTTTTCATAATGTGCCAATAAGTTCATATTACTTTCACAGAATTGCAGGACTAACTGGACCCACAAGGGCCAACTTTCATGCTAAAATAGTTAACGCCAGTGCTTTCTAATCTCCAGTTACTTCTGAAGAATCACCTTCCCTCAAGTTAGAGAAAATCAACATGAGTCTGTGCCAGTAATTCTGTTTTTCTTCTAGTAATTAGTCCTCTTACCATAATAGAGCAAACTAATTTAGACCATGTACATAGTACACATAACACTGCACACTAGTGACTGAAGACTTTGAAGAAATGTTGAAATGCTGTATCCCATTTCCATTGAGTCAGAAGACTTCTCTCATAAATGAAGTCTTCAAACAGCAGCAGAACACTCGGCACATGGTTTGAGGATAAAAAGCTATATCTTGAGCTAAAACAAAAATAATCCTGAAATTTGATGCTGATGAAAGGAGAATTGCAGAGTGAGGTTACTCAATGGAATTCTATTTTCCAAATATGTAATATTCACTTTACCTCTTTCCTATACGATTTCATAATCTTATTAGGAGACATTAAAAGAATAATAATTTATGAGAAGGTTTAAAGAAATAATCAAATATATCACAGTGATTCTTATCCATGCTGCCTATTATACTTGTCCTAAACAATTAGATACAAAGACCCCTGTGGAATTCTGCTTCTTTTCTCTTCATCTTTCATTTGTCGCATCTGGTAAATTGCAACTTTTGAGACTGAATCTCAAATGAATCATAACAGTATCCCCAACTAAGCATGTTTTCAATATGTAAGGGAAAGAAAAGAGGAACAAATCTGGTTGAATAATTAGATAGTGGAGAGAGAATCTCACCCTCTTTGCTCCACATCTATCCTACAACCCCTAAATTCTCAACGTGCTGAAAAAAGCTATCAAAGAAAATTATCTTCTTGTCTTACTATAACCTGAAGTGGGAGAAGCAGGGGTTTTTCACCATTTTCTTGTCTCACCAGAGCCTTTCAGTGCTCTGACAGAATAGTGAATAAGCTGCCATAGACTATATCTCCCATATCTGCTGTCTCCTGGTGTTGTACCTGTGATACATTCTTGAAGTTTCCCAGCAGCCTGATGGGGAACCACACCAGGAACTCACACTGAGACACAGCTTACACATCAAGCAAACAGATTCTAAGCATCGCACATAAAAATCCCTGACTGTGTGTAGGCAGGATAGAAAGCAAATTCTGTTTTCGCTCATTTGCACATCACGTTACCATAAGTTTTACCCTTTCCAAATAATATACAGATGGAAAATTAGGCAACATGCTGCTGTAAATCACTGTTAGTGCTGCAGTGGTGGCAGGAGAAAAGCGGTTTAGGGATTCATTTTTCTTCCAAGAAAATCTTACTGTGCAAATCCATCTGAATCACCGCCAAAGGATTACTTCTTATCTGGCTGGAACAAATGCTCTTTCCACCAGTCTTGAATGGAAAAAGGCACCACCTCAGTGAACTAAAAAGTACCATGCACTCCCAGGTCAGCTATGCTGCCCAGCGTTGCAGTTGGCCCCGCAGCTTGTGTTTTTACGCGGGACTAGGTGAGCTGACCCGGAAGTAGTTATGGATTTTGCACTTCCTGCCCCAGCGGTTTCAAAATGATTCTGAGCTCTAAGGTTCGGCTCTTTATGGTCTGTCTGGTGGCACCCATTTACTGGATTCCTGAAAAAGACGAAAAGGTATTATTTTCACTAGGACGTGAGAGAGACTGTAAAAGGAAGTGATAGAGGCCATGTTATAATATATGACCCCTGTGTCTCCCCAGAGGAAGTCCTGCTGAGAGCTGCCTAAGTCATTGGTGTTGGAACGATGAGTGGGGAAAGAAGTGGGACAAGTTGGATGCCCTGTGCCTACCTCTCACATTGCTGCCACAAGGGACCAGGTGGTAGTTTCTTCCAGATGAGCATGGAGTCTCCAAACTCACAAGGACAGCTTACAGGCAGCCTGGCATACCTAAAATGCGTAAGAATTGTGCTGCAGGGCTCTCTGTTATACGCATCTACCAGAGTTCATTTCTGGCTTTGAATCATTCCCGTCCACTAATTGTAGACACTTTCTAGTATTAGGAAGGCAAGAAACCTCAGAATTTCAGAAAAGAGCCTCGTAAGGGGTGTATCAGATAGGGAAAACACTTAGGAGAAAAAAAAATACAAGCTAAGTGAGACTATTCATGTTATCAGTTGGGGAATTCAGAACAAGTATAAAATGGTGCCAAGAATCCAGGAGAACAGCCTATAAAGAGACAGCATAGTTGGCATTTCACATGATGAAAATGGGAATTTAAGGTAATTGTCCCTGAGTGCATTACATCATAGAATTGTGAGCTATGGCACCTCTGACTGGATGATTACTTCTTGAAAGACACAGCTGTTTGGTCCCACTTAGGCTGACATTGTAAAGAGGCTGGATACTTAAGTGCTTTTTCCCCCACTTTCAGTCTAAAAATGGCTCAGGTTGTACATTTGACTTGGCAGATAAGATTAATGATGTTGATTTTAGATTTACTTCTTGGGAAACAAAAAGAATCCATGCGTTCACAAAAAGACTAGACCAATTCTTCGAGAATATTTTAAGCTATGAAAAGATTTTTAAGGTGAAAAAAATCTTGGAGTTTTGGAAACTCATATTCAGCAAAGCCAGAGCAATAACTCCTTCTTGTTATCAACCATTTTTTGGAGCAAATTGAAGTTTACTTGCATGTATTTTCGGGCTTCGCTGAAAGATATTGTGGAGTTTGGCTGAGGATACAGATAGAAGTTTGCCAATCAGATAGTCTTCTTAATGGAGTTACTCAGGCATGCTTGCTTGCTTTCTAGTAACTTAACTGTAACCTATGTACGGAAATGCACAGGCCAAGCAATGGAATATTGCCAACACCCAGAAGTACCTCTCATGCCTCCTTCCAATCACTAATACCACCTCCAACCTCAACATTAGCTAGCTTTTCAGTACTATAGATGACTTTCCATCCATTTGGATTTTTATATGAATGTAATTATAAGTAATTTTTGTTTTTAACTCCTGTTGTGCTATAGTTTGTGGGTGAAGTCTATCTATGTTGTTATATTGACAGCAGTTTATTTTCTTCTTGGATACTATGCCATCTTATGTATGTGCCACAGTTTTTCTATCCAGTTCTACTGTTGATAGGTGTTGAGTTATTTTCAGTCAAATTTAATACAAAAATGCTGCTATAGATTTTCTTATGTACAACTCAGGGTAATGAAATGTATTTCTCTTGAGTTTATATTAGGAATGGAAATTTCAGTCATGATGACTATGTATATTAGATTATTGCCTTAGTTGATTATTGCCAGTCTATCAGCATAGATGTAAAATTTACACTCCTGCCAGCAGCGTGGGAGAGATCCA
>ML109336.1:153985-219531 GCA_003697995.1 Taxidea taxus jeffersonii | reverse complement strand
ACAGATTCCCAGAGTGGCCAGGGGTGGGCTGGGGTGCCAGTTCCTCACAATGTCATCCTCAGCAGACATGGGCCATGTTGTCAAGGAAGAATGTATGTAGCGGTTACAGAGCAGGGGACTTGTGCTATAGGGGAGTGTAGGATGGACAAGAGGGAAATCCATGCAGTTAAGCAGGTAGCTAAAGGAGGCATCACAGGAAGTATGTGGGGTTGTGGAATTCGTGGAAGATGCTCCCACCTGAATGTAAAACAGAACCTTAGTGATGTCCCTTAGCTCCTCCTGCTCCTTCATCCACACACTTTGCATCTGCCATGACTCTGTGTCCTGGAAAGTCTGTCTGTGATCTAACATTCCAGTGAGCACTGCTGCTGAGTCCATGAATACAGGCTCTGCTCTTCACTGATGATACGGCTCTCCCACTCCAGGCTGGAGATGATAATGGCCTCATACCAGCTGTTCATCAGATCTTCCTGTTGACAATAGGGGTGGTCTCTGAAATAGAACACATAGGAGCTTGCCCTAAATCAGGTGTAGGGAACCCAAAAGTTTTCTCTCCTGATAGATCTTGGCCTTTTTTCAGTGGTGCAAGAATTTTTCATTGAATTTTCTGAAAGGCTTTTCACTTTCTGTCAGTGAAAAATCTGGGCTTGTCCACCTGACCAATGACCTCCTTGAAGAGTTAACACAATTTGAGACCTACCATATGTCACATCACTTTATCCATGAAGCTGAAGGGACTGTTGGTAAGGAGGGCCACCTGTTTCCCATGAATCACCAGGCTGCTCAAGATGGCAAAGATTTCCTCCTATCTCAGGAGGAACTTCTCCATGTCTCATTGGATCCACTTGTATAGCAGACCCTGCATGGCATATCTCAACCGACATGTATCACATTCTTGTAGAGACTCACTTGGACAGTCTCCATGTCATGGGCCAGGAAGTGGTCCACCACACAGGAGAACAAAGCCATCTCAGGCAACTGGAGGATGTCAGTGAACTACGACTGAATGGAGGGACTTTTGTTCTAAAAACCACTGATCTGCTGCAGTGAGTATGTACTTAGTCAGGATGTCATGGTGTGACACTGAAGATCCCCCAATGTAGTTCATCTGTGTCCTACGCCAGCATGTAGTCAGAGTCGAAGCTGTAGATCTCTGCATCACTCAGGCTGATCTCATTATTGGTTAGATAGCTGCTGGTTTCAGGAGACTGAAGACCTGGGGGGTTAGAAGTGGAAGGGATGTGCAAAAGTTTATGCATCGGTCTCTGCATGTTTTGGTAAAGAGCCTATAAGTGTGTGTCAAGTTTGGTGCTGCTGGAAGGCACAGAGCATGGCCTTCCCAGGCAGAAGTCTCTGGACTGAGGAGACTGTAGCCATGGCTGAACTCAAGGAGAAGGCAGCTGGAGGCTGTCTATGGTCTCTGCACAGCAGATAGTGTCAGCAACTGCCAAAATCCCACACACAGCATGCCTTCTGAGAAACAAATGGGCTGCCCCTCAGCTGGGTGGGTAGGTCATTTCCCCTCTCTAGCTGCGAATGTAACTCTGCTTTCCATTTAAACTAAGTAATGAGGGTAAACATCCTTTCTTACATTTATTAACCATTTGGATGTGTTCTTTATTGAAGTGGTTTTTCTTTTGACCTTTTCTTTATTAAGATTTATAGACGTTTGGCCGCCTGGGTGGCTCAGTGGGTTAAGCCTCTGCCTTCGGCTCAGGTTATGATCTCAGGGTCCTGGGATCGAGTCCTGAATCGGGTTCTTTGCTCAGCAGGGAGCCTGCTTCCTCCTCTCTCTCTGCCTGCCTCTCTGCCTACTTGTAATCTCTCTCTGTCAAATAAATAAATAAAATCTTAAAAAAAAAAAAGATTTATAGAAGTTTATGAGTCTTCCTTATTAATATGTCCTGTAAAGTACATATTGTTCTCCACTGATGTCTTGCTTTTTTACTTTGCTATTGATGTATTTTAGTGAAATGAGATACTTAATTTTAATGTAACTCTCATTTATTTTTCTTTATGGGTAATCTTTATGTCCTATTTAAGAAATCATTACTTATTCCTGAAGTTATGAATTTACTCTTCCATGTTCTCATCAACTAGCTCTATGTTTTTCAAAAAGTGATTTTTCAGGACGCCTGGGTGGCTCAGTTGGTTAGGCGGCTGCCTTCAGCTCAGGTCATGATCCCGGCGTCCTGGGATCAAGTCCCGTATCGGGCTCCTTGCTCGGCAGGGAGCCTGCTTCTCTCTCTGCCTCTGCCTGCCACTCTGTCTGCCTATGCTCACTCTCTCTGACAAATAAATAAATAAAATCTTTTTTTAAAAAAAGTGATTTTTCAGGAGAAGATACAACTTGATAATAATAAAAGGATTAACACTAAAATATGATATAATTAATCAGCAATTAATTTCCTTCATAAATTTAAAAACTCACTTGATAATTTTTAGTAATGAAGGAATTTTGACAAAAAATTACATAAATAAATGTATATGTATATACAGGGGATAATCAGTGGGGAAAAATAAATTATTTAATGAAGTGTGATTCTACATTGAGAGTACATTAGGGGAAAATCAGTTTTATACCTTACTGTATTTCTGTTACTCAAAAGTAAGATTTCAGATTAATCAAATATTTAAAGATAATCATAAAATTCTAGTAGGATTTTTTTTTTCTTTAGGTAATATTCGAGGGAGTAAACATGGCTCTAGGCTTAGGAACTACTGAATAAATATTTTTTAAAGTAGACTTTATATAATTTTTAAGTATGTAAATAAATCTTACAAATCTATAATACTTTTTATTTTCACAATGTTTAAAGAAAATCAGGTAATGTATCTGCAAAAAATGATGTACAGAAAAGACGCCTACATTATAAAAGCTCACTAATCAATTGAAAAACGAAGATTTCCATTTCAAGTAAATAGAATGGGGCATATATGTCCAAGGACTACAATATATACTTCACAGGAAGAAAAAAAGAACAAACAGCCGAAACCACATGTACATATGGACCACTTGACATACAGTGAAAGACCTTTATATTGATTCAAGGAAATTGTGTGTGTGTGCACGTGTGCACGCAAGCACACATGTGCATGCCCCTGCATGTGTGTGAATGCTGAAACTACTAAGAAATGGTTTCCTATACTATGGACAGGAATTTATACACACCTAGGGTGCACTTTTCAATAACTATCAAAATTGAACACTCACATAACTTTTAACCCAACAATTCGATATTCAGTAGTTTATGATCATAGTTCCATGGGAAATTATTAAAAAACAACTTTGAAGGCAACATTCTTTGCAGTAGAAAAATATGTACTTAACAACATAACACATTCATAAATTTATTTTTATACTGGGAAATATACCCAAGACAGTTCAAGTCATTACAGGAAAAAAATTGCATAACTATGTTTATTTGATTGATGCTGTGTTAAAAATACAATTGTTCATGAAACATTTTTGGACACATCTACAAGAAACCAGTAACAGGGACATTTTTGGAGGCTGGTGTTATTTGGAATCTCTTATTACTCATTTTACAATCTTCTATGTGTTTTGGAATTTTTATATAAGCATATATTTTTATAATGAGAAAGAAAAGAATGATCTCTCTGAATTTCAATAATTGAATCCCTCTACACTAAATGTGCTTAGTTACTATACTGGTTTTATAACTGAGTTGTATAAAAATTACAATATTTTCTTTTAAAAATGTGCAATTGCTAAAGCAAAGCTCAGGATATTTGATGTCATAGAGCTGGCAAAAAAAGAAAAAGTTGTGAATTAAGAATCAGGAAACAAAGAATACTGTTTCTGGATCTATTTGGTTTCAATTCTGCTTTATCATTTACAACTGCTATGTCAATGATGTCATTGATGTTCTCTGCTCATTTTTCTATTTCTTTTCAATTTTTTAACAACATTTTCCTGTATATTGTATTTATCTATAGAATTAAATAAAAGGAAGTATAAGGAAGTATTTTATTTTTATAACTATTCTTATTTGATACCAACTCTCTGTAGGCAATTGTACCAAGAAACAGTAGGGCTAAATTTATACCCTGAGTTATATATTCATGAAATTTTTTGTTCTACTGTCTGTCTGTCTATCTTCAGTAGTACATGAAATTATCTTCAAAATTATTCTCACTTAGTGTTTTCTTGACCAAGTTTTTCCAAACTTTCTGACCTTGAGGTCATCTGATCAGCAAGCTCTTCCCTGATCCTAAAGCGTGGAAAAGTGCCTGTCAAGACACCTCTAGTTTGCTATTATGCTACCACATAGGACCAACTACTTACTAGTAATCCTTAGAGGCTTCCAGCCACTTTTGATAGCTCTGCTGTCACAGGACAGGCTCTATTGCCATCAGGTCCCCTGCTCTTCCCTCCAAATCCCACGACTAGTTCATGTCTCCTGAAGGAAAGAGATTCCTTTTCCTTTCAAATTCTTAAAATGCTTTTTAGTGACAAAATAGTTACTTTATTACTAATTTTTTGCTTCAATTATTTGTTTGATTTTATAATTTTTTAAGATTTTATTTATTTATTTGAGAGAGAGAGAGACAGATAGTGACAGAAATAATGACAGAGAGCACAAGTGGGGAGGAGAAGCAGACTCCCCACTGAGCAGGGGGCCCTATGCAGGGCTTTATCCCAGGACCCTGGGATCATGAACTGAACCGAAGGCAGATGCTTAACCAATTGAGCCACCCAAGCAACCCTCAATTGTTGTTTTAAATTAAGATATATTTGACATGTGAAAATAATATAATGTTGTAACATAAGATTTGATACATGTATATATTGTTAAATAATAAACACAGTAAGTTCAGTCAACGTCCATCACCAGTTAGAAATGTTTGTTTTCTTGTACTGAGAAATTTTAAAATCTCTCATAAGTAATTCCAAATATACAAACATAGTATTAACTGTAGTCACCATGCTGTACATCCTCAGGACTTATTTCATAACTAAAATTTGTTTATTTGTTGTTTTGATTTTTAGATTTTACATATAAGTTAAATCATTAGTCATTCGTCATTCTCTGACGTACTTCACTTAGCATAATGCCCTCAAGTTACATTCATATTGTTGCAAATGATAGGATTTCCTACCATTTTTGTGGCTAAATAATACCCCAGTGTGTGTGTGTGAAGTTTTGTTTATCCGTTCAACCACTGATGGACACTTAGATTGTTTCCATATCTTGGCTATTTGAAATAATGCTGTGATGAACTGAAGATGCAGAAATCATTTTGACTTAGTATTTTCTTTTTTTTTTTCTTTTTTTAAAATTATTTATTTATTTATTTGTTAGAAAGAGAGTGAGCACAGGCAAACAGAGAGGCAGGCAGAGGCAGAGGGAGAGGGAGAAGCAGGCTCCCTGCCAAGCAAGGAGCCCGATGTGGGACTCGATCCCAGGATGCTGGGATCATGACCTGAGCTGAAGGCAGCCGCTTAACCAACTGAGCCACCCAGGCGTCCCTGACAGTATTTTCATTTCCTTTGGATAAATATCCAGAAATAGAATTGTTGGATCATTTGGCAGTTCAGTTTTGATATTTTGAAGAACCTCATCTCTGTTTTCCCTAGTGGTTGCACAAATTTACATTCCTATCAACGGTACAAAAATACTTCTTTTTCTACATATCCTTGCCAACAGTTGCTCTTTCTTGTCTTCTTGATAATAGCTATTCCAACAGGTATGAGGTGATACGTCATTGTGGTTTTGATTTTTCCCCCCTGATGATTACTAATGTTGAACATCTTCTCATGTACTCTTTGACCATCTGTATGTCTTCTTTGGGAGAATGTCTGTTCAGATGTTCTCCTTTTTTATTGAATTATTTGGATTTTTTTTCTCTATGTGCATTCCTTATGTATCTGGATATGCTTTATTGGACATATAATCTACAAATATTTTTTCCCATTTAGTAAATTGTCTTTTTATTTTGTTGATGGTTTTCTTTACTATGCAGAAGGTTTTTAGTTTGATGTTCCACTTTTAAAACTTTTTTCAGTGTTCCAATA
This sequence comes from Taxidea taxus jeffersonii, assembly GCA_003697995.1. Taxonomy (NCBI): domain Eukaryota; kingdom Metazoa; phylum Chordata; class Mammalia; order Carnivora; family Mustelidae; genus Taxidea; species Taxidea taxus. The sequence continues at coordinate 213,491 of ML109336.1, read as the reverse complement.
TTCATTGTTTATGCACACACTCAGTGCTCTATGCAATATGTGCCCTCCATAATACCCAGGCTCACCCAACTCCTGACTACCCGCCAAACCCTCAGTTTGTTTCTCAGAGTCCACAGTCTCTCATGGTTTTTCTCCCCCTCCAATTTCCCACATCTCACTTCTCCTCTCCATCTCCCAATGTCCTCTGTGTTGTTCCGTATACTCCACAAGTAAGTGAAATCATATGATAATTGGCTCTCTCTGCTTGCCTTATTTCACTCAGTATAATCTCTTTCAATCCCATCCATGTTGATACAAAAGTTGGGTATTCATCCTTTCTGATGGAAGCATTATACTCCATTGTATATATAGATCATAACTTCTTTATCCATTTGTCCACTGAAGGGCATCTTGGTTCTTTCTGCAGTTTGGCAACTGTAGCCATTGCTGCTCTGAACATTTGGGTACAGATGGCCCTTCTTTTCATTACATCTGTATTTTTGGAGTAAATACCCAGTAGTGCAATTACAGGGTCATAGGTAGCTCTATTTTTAATTTCTTAAGGAATCTCTGCACTTGTTTCCAAAGTGGCTGTACCAACTTGCATTCTCACCAACAGTGTAAGGGGGTTCCCCTTTCTCCACATCCTCTCCAACACTTGTTGTTTACTGTCTTACTGACTTTGTCCATTCTAACTGGTGCAAGGTGGTATCTCAATGTGGTTTTGATTTGAATCTCGCTGATGGCTAATGATGATGAACATATTTTCATCTGTCTGTTAGCCATGTGTATGTCATCTTTGGAGAAGTGTTTTTTCATGTCTTCTGCCCATTTTTGATGTGATTATCTGTTTTGTGTGTGTTGAGTTTGAGGAGTTCTTTATAGATCTTGGATATCATCCCTTTGTCTATAGTGTCATTTGCGAATATCTTCTCCCATTCTGTGGGTTGTCTCTTTGTTTTGTTACTGTTTCCGTTGCTGTGCAGAAGCATTTGATCTTGATGAAGTCCCAAAAGTTCATTTTTGCTTTTTGTTTTCTTTGCTTTTGGAGACATATCTTGAAAAAGGTTGCTGTGGCTGATTTGAAGAGATTACTGCTGATGTTCTCTTCTAGGATTTTGATAGATTTCTGTCTCAAGTTGAGGTCTTTTATTCATTTCAAGTTTATCTTTGTGTATGGTGTAAGAGAATGGCTGAGTGTCATTCTTCTATACCTAACTGTCCAATTTTCCCAGCACCATTTATTGAAAAGACTGTCCTTTTTCCACTGGATATTTTTTCCTGCTTTGTCAAAGATTATTTTACCATAGAGTTGAGGGTCCATATCTGAGTCTCTACTCTCTTCCACTGGTCTATGTGTCTGTTTTTGTGCCAGTACCATGCTGTCTTGGTAATCACAACTTTGTAGTAAAGCTTGAAATCAGTCAATGTGATGCTCCAGTTTTGTTTTCTTTTTCAGCATTTCCTTAGCAATTCAGGGTCTCTTCTGGTTCCATGTAAATTTTAGGATTGTTTCTTCCAGCTCTTTGAAAAATGCTGGTGGGATTTTGATCAGGATGGAATTGAAAGTATATATTGTTCTGGGCAGCATAGAAATTTTAACAATGTTTAGTCTTCTGATCCATGAGCATGGAATACTCTTCCATATTTTTGTGCCTTCTTCAATTTCTTTCATGAGTGTTCTGTAGTTCCTCAAGTACAGATCCTTTACCTCTTTGGTTAGGTTTATTTCCAGGTATCTTATGGTTCTTGGTGCTATAGTAAATGGAATTGATCCTCTAATTTCCCTTTCTATGTTTTCATTGTTAGTATATAAGAAAGCAACTGATTTCTGTACATTGAGTTTGTATCCTGTCACATTACTGAATTGCTGTATGAGTTCTAGTAGTTTGGGGGTAGAGTCTTTGGGGTTTTCCATATAAAGTATCAGAAAATTTACAGAGACAATCTATAGAAACAAGGACTTCACAGGCAATATGATGTCAATAAAAACATATATTTCAATAATCACTCTCAATGTAAATGGCCTAAATGCTCCCATAAAACAACATAGGGCTGGGGCACCTGGGTGGCTCAGTGGGTTAAAGCCTCTGCCTTTGGCTTGGGTCATGATCTCAGGGTCCTGGGATCGAGCCCTGCATCAGGCTCTCTGCTCATTGGGGAGCCTGCTTCCTCCTCTCTCTCTGCCTGCCTCTCTGCCTACTTGTGCTCTCTCTCTATCAAATGAATAAATAAAAAAATCTTTAAAAAAAAACACAGGGCTGCAGATTTCATAAAATGACAGGACCTGTCCATATGTTATCTACAAGAGGCCCATTTGGAATGTAAGGATATATCCAGACTGAAAGTGAAGGGATGGAGAAGCATCTTTCAGGACAATGAGCATCAAAAGAAAGCTGGGGTACCAATTCTCATTTCAGATAAGTTAAATTTTAAACTAAATACTGTAGTCAGAGACTAAGAAGGACATTACATCATTCTTTAAGGGTCTATCCACCGAGAAGATCTAACAATTGTAAATATTTATGCCCCCAATATGGGAGCAGCCAACCACATAAGACAACTGGTAATCAAGATAAAGGATCATATTGCTATGAAAACATTAATAGTAGGGGATCTTAACATGCCACTCTCAGTAATAGACAGATCATCCAAGCAGGAAATCAACAAAGAAACAAAAGCACTGAATGACACATTGGACCAGATGGACCTCATAGATATACACAGAAATTTTCACCCTAAAACAACAAAATACTCATTCTTCTGGTGCACACATGGAACTTTCTCCAGAATAGACCAAATACTGGGTCACAAATCAGGGCTCAACCAATACCAAAAGATTGTGAGTATTCCTTGCATATTCTCAGACCACAATGCTTTGAAACTAGAAGTCAACCACAAAAAGAACTTGGAAGGAATTCAAACACTTGGAAGATAAAAACCACCTTGCTTAATGTTTGGATCAACCAGGACATCAAAGAAGAACTTAAACAATTCATGGACACCAATGAGAATGAAGACACTTTGGTCCAAAACCTATGGGATATGGCAAAGGCAGTCCTAAGGGGGAAATACATAGCCATCCAAGCCTCCCTCAAAAAAATTGAAAAATCCAGAATACACCAACTTTCTTTATACTTTAAAGAACTGGAAAATAAATAACAAATTAAGCCAACCCCACACACAAGAAGGGAAATAATCAAGATTAGAGCAGAGATCAATGAGATATAAACTAGAGATACAGCAGAACACATCAATGAAACTAGAAATTGGTTTTTGGAAAGAATAAATAGGATTGATAAACCATTGGCCAAACTAATCCAAAAGAAAGGAAAGAGGACCCAAATTAACAAAATTATGAATGAAAAGGGAGAGATAATGACTAACACCAAGGAAATAGAAACAATCATCAGAAATTATTATCAACAGTTATATGCCAATAAGTTAAGCAACCTAGATGAAATGGATGCATTCCTGGAAACCTATAAACTTCTAAAACTGAATCAGGAAGAAAGTGACAACAAGAATAGACCAATATCTAGTAAAGAGATTGAAGCAGTGATCAAAAACTCCCCAAAAAACAAGAGCCCAGGACCTGATGGATTCCCTGGAGAATTCTACCAAACATTCAAAGAAAATATAATACCTATTCTTCTGAAGCTGTTTCAAAAGATAGAAACAAAAGGAAAACTTCCAGACTCTTTTTATGAAGCCAGCATTACCCTGATCCCCAATCCAGGAAAAGATCCCACCAAAAAGGAGAATTTCAGACCAATATCCCTGATCAATATGGGTGCCATGATTCTCAACAAGATCCTAGCTAAAAGGTGCCAACAGTACATTAAAGATTATCCACCATGACCAGGTGGGATTTATCCATGTGATGCAAGGATGGTTCAACATTCACAAATCAACCAATGTGATAGAATAAATTAATGAGAGAAGTGAGAAGAACCACATGGTCCTCTCAATTGATGCAGAAAAAGCATTTGACAAGATACAGCATCCATTTCTGATTAAAACGATTCCAAGTATAGGGATAGAGGGAACATTCCTCAACTTCATAAAATCTATCTATGAAAAACCCACAGTGAATATCATTCTTAATGGAGAAAAGCTGACAGCCTTCCCTTTGAGATCAGGAACACGACAAGGATGTCCACTCTTGCCATTGTTGATCAACATAGTATTAGAACTCCTAGCAACAACAATCAGACAACAAAAAGAAATAAAATGTATTCAAATCGGCACAGAAGAAGTCAAACTCTCCCACTTTTTAAATTTTTGATTTTGACATCTTTGCTTTTTGTTGTCAAATCCAAAAAAATCATCTTCAACATTCCCAAGATTACTTTGGCTACTTTGCGGGGTGGGGAGTCTTGTTTGGTTCATTACAAATTTTAGTATTCCCTGTTCTATTTCTATGAAAAATGACATCGGAATTATGATAGGGATTGCAGTGAATCTATTAATTGTTTTAGGTAGTATGGTCATTTTAACAATAATTCTTCTAATCTATGATCTCAGAATATCTATTTATTTGTGTCATCTTCAATTTATTTAATCAGAGTCTTACAGTTTTCACCGTATGGGCCTTTTATCTCCTTAGCTAAGTTGAATCCTAGGTACTTGATTCTTTCTGTTGTAATTTTACTTTTTTCCCTCAATTTGCTTTCTTAGAATTCATCATTAGTCTAGGAAAATGCAACTTTTATGCACTGATTTTTGTGTACTGCAACTTTACTATATTTATTTATTCTAACAGTCTTTTGGTGGAAACTTTATAGAGTTTTCTATATAATAATGTGTCATCTTCATATAGAGAAAGTTTCCCTTCTTCCTCTCTGATTTGGATTCTTTTTATTTCTTTTTCTGGCCTAATTGCTCTGGCTAAGACTTTCACTACTATTAAATAGAAGTGGTAAGAGTGGACATCCTTTCTTATTTCTAACTTTAGAAGAAAACCTTTAAGATTTCCACCATAGATTATGACATTAGTTTTAAACTTGATCAATATGCTCTTTATTATGTTAAGTAATTCCCTCTGTACCTACTTTTTACGAGTTTTTATCATAATGTTGAGCTTTGTTAAATGTTTTTACTACCTCTATTGAGATGGTCATATGATTTTTTTTTATTTCATTGTTGTTCATTTTGCTTCATTTTGTTTGTTTTGATCCTTCATTTTGTTAGTGTGATGCATCACCTAGATTGATTTGGAAGTGTTGAACCTTCCTTGCATGCCTAGAATAAATTCCACTTGATCATGGTGTATGATCCTTTTAGCATATTGTTAAAATGGGCTTACTCATATTTTGTTGAAGATTTTGCATTTATTGTCATTGGTAATTTTGGCCTGTAATTTTGTTTTCTTGTGGCACTCTTGTCTGGTTTTCATCTCAGGGTAATGCTGACCTTGTAAAATAAGTTAAAAAGTGTTTCCACATCTTCTGTTTTTCAGTAGAGTTTGAGAAAAGAGTGGTATTAATTCTTCTTTAAATGTTTGGTACATTTCACCAGTGAAGCCATCTGGTTCTGTGTGTGTTGGGAAGAGAAATAAAGTTTTTTGTTTTGTCTTTTTTGTGTAGTTTTGGTTTTTAGTTAAATTTTTCCAAAACACTGAGACATAAGTCTCAGTGAAGGTCAGCTGGACAAATATATTTTGTCTTCATGCTTTTAGCATCTCTTTTTTAATACTTTCATTTTCAATAGTTTTTCTGTTTTCTTAAATTATGATATATCCCAGTAAGCTTTGTAGACTGTCCATAAATAAACACCTAGAAGAGGCCTATATATACATCTAGACATACAGAATCTCAGTAGTAAATAGATTATGATAAAAGAGAGAGTCACACATCTTCACTGTCCTCAACTTATATACATACATATAAGTGTAATATGCTTAGATTCCTACATAAAATATTGTTCTGATTTTCCAAAGAATGAAAGGGAAACATAAACCATTTGGGGTACATGAAAATGCCTCCCCAAAATTCTTAACAGGTTTTGTAGCACCCCAGATTCTCACTTTTTTAAAAAGGTTTTATTTATTTAGTTTACAGAGAGAGGCAACAAGAGAGGGAGCACAAGCAGGGGGAGTGACAGAGCTATGCGGGGCTTGATCCCAGAACCCTGGGATCATGACCTGAGCCAAAGATGCTTAATGACTGAGCCACCCTGGCACCCCAGATTCTCATTTTTCTCATAATAATTACTGCCCTGTCAACCTCTCACAAGGTTCTTTAAAAGTTCAAATGAAATAGCAAACATAAACCTCATTGCTTACCACAGAGGAGGAAGCATAAAATATAGAAAACTCATAGCACTGAAATTATGCTTCCACATTTCATTCAGACAGCCCAAATCAAGATATGCAAATCATTTTTCACTTAGATTGGCTTCACACCTCTATTTAAAACATATTACATCATGACAAAAGGCTGAAGCCTGAGCATTAAGTTTTTTAACCAAGAGAGTAGGGATCAAGAGCAAAAATGTGTTCTATGCCAGTTTTTCCATTGAGTGGGTGACGTTAATTCAATCATGTATTTGGTAAGATAGCTTTTGAGTGTATGTTAAGGTATTATTTTACATAATTAACTTCTCTAAACCACGGATTGTTTCTCAGGATAGTGAGAGAAAAGAGATAGTCTGATCCAGAAGTGTGCTGTCTACTAAGTTTGAAACTCTTTGATAAGCAATAGGCAATTGGGAGAACATATATTTAAACAGAACCAAGTCTATAGGGAACACTTATATTTAGAAGGCCCTGGAAAAATAAGCATACAATATTAATGGCATTCCAAAGATAACACTTGTTACTGAGAACTATATTTTAGAAGTTTACATGACTTCTTACAAAATATGGAAATTCATGCATTTCACATCTCCAATTCCTGACTTTAATAATATAATAGGAGATAATAATAGAACATCTAACTGTCTAAATTTCCTTGGAGAATATAAAAAGAATCTTTGTTTCTCATAGATAATCAATCTGTAAAGCACTTACCATAGCACTAGGATGAAGCACACAGACTATTCCATTTGGCAGTTATTTTATTGTATCTTCTTCTTTTTTTTTTTTTTTTATTTGGAAGCAGTTTGGGAGATAGGGTGCAAATTATGACAAACTTTGTATGGATCTGTTCCTGGGGTTATGTCATCATTTTGGTTAAATTCTAAGTTATGCCTCCCTCTAAAGTAGTGGTTATCTTTGAAGACTTAAAATTGTGCTTTGGCCTCACAAGATATATGTCCTTCAAAACTATCATGTAAATGACTAAAGAAATCCTATTCTGAGATTCAACAGGGTTATTATGCACCACATGGACTTTTTCAAGGGATGGCTGATATCATTCTTGAAATAGATGGTTCACAGAGGAAGTATGCAGGTTTTATATTAGTGCTTTCTGTTACTGTTTCACCCTGGAACTTAACCAGATCCATGTGTTCAGTGAGGTCTGTAAAGAGAAACAGTCTCACACTAGTACCTCCCTGTAGGGGATGGAGCCTCCTCCAAGATTATTTTATTAAGACAGGAGCACACACTTGCCACCAATTTAAAGAATCAGGGTGAGTGAAAGGAATGACTGAATGGGATGTTCAGGAAATTTGTCACAGCTAAACAGCGTTGATTTGTGGTAAGAATACCTTGATTTGCATAGGAAGCTATCCTTTTCAAAGTATTTTGTAAATGCTATCTCATATAATCCAACACACAATTTTACAAAATTGTGATTTAAAAATGCCCAACAAAATAATTTTAAAACAAAAGCAACTAATGCAATTTTTATGTGCTAGCCTCTATTCTATGTGCTTTAAAAATAATAATTTATATATACTTCACTATTATTCTGTGAGTTTTTATTTTATACTTCAAGAAAATGAAGCAAAGAAAGACCAAATAACTTGTCCAAGGAAACAAAAGTTAGGAAACGATCGAGCCAGGCACTCTGCTGATCTCAGATCAATGACAGCCCAACTAGGCTAGAGTTCTTTAGCTGTTTTGACAAAACAAATTTGTTTCTTTGAATAAGTCTTTAAAATTAAAAAGAGAGACATTTAAGAGACTGTGAGCTGCTAATTAGAGTGAGAATAAAGAAACTTTATTTTGGTTTAATTGTGTTTTTTTATTTTAATCCCTAGTGATGATCACTTTAACCACACTTATTTAAATGCCCATGGATGTTTGGAAAGTTATCTAAAACACTCAACAGAGAATCAAGACTGTACTATTCTGTAGTATAGAATATTAGAAAGTAGCTGAATAGATGGGGACTACCTTTTCCATCATATCCATCTCCAGGCATAATACTGGTTCTCAGAAATAAAGTGTGACCCAAGATGATTCAGAAGAAGCTGGGCTTTTTCTCCACCACCTCTTCTTTCCTCTGCCTATTTGAAAGTAATAACTGGACAATCTTGAAAACCTCTTGAGATTGAAAGGGGAAGTGTCAGCCAACTTGGAGTATCCATTTTGATTTTCATGGGTGGTCTGTCATGTCTTGGGATTATTACTTTGGGTATTATTTATTTAGCAGTTTCTTTAACCTACTTATACAATGCCTATTCATTCAGTTATAATTTTAAAAGCCAAAAAATAAACTCACAAACCTGAATTGGAAAAAGTACATATTATTACAAAAATTGCATATATTTTATATGTGTGGCAGTGTTGGGGGAAGTAGGTTTGTAGTTTCTTAACTTTCTGACACTTTGGGGCTTTTCCTCATTTTCTCACTATCTCAACCCTGCAATTAAAGAGACCTTATAGAACAAATGAAATCATTAGGTCTTTAAAGTGACTTGTAAAAAAGGAAAAGGAGAATGATAATTTCAAATTAGTATATAAAAATGAAAAAAATCAGGTAGCAAAACTAGTGTAAGACAAATAGAAAAAAAAGCCAATTACCTAATAAAAATTAGATGATAGAAAAATTACTAGAAAAACATTGAGGTAAAAATCAGGAAACTTGAATCTATAGAAAGGAATTTCATATTTAGCACTTTAGCTGACTGGATATCCAGAGAAATATTCTCAATAAGGAATACACTAAAATGTTTGAGGAAATATTAACTATGGAGGATTCTTGACAAATGGTAGTAGTGACAATTCTTAAATCTTTTTCAATTCTCATATTTGAAAAAAAAAAAAAACAGTAAAATTATCTACCAAAAACAAAAACTCACGGAAAGTATTTATAACATAACTAGGTGGCAAGTTATCCCCATGAATCTCAAAATAAAAGTAGGTTGAATTCAAAAACAAAACAAAACAAAACAAAAACAACCAAAAAACCCCGCCAAATCTGCAGGGCTCCCACATATGTAAGGCTGAAAGCAAAGTGAAGCTGCAAGGCATCTGACACGTCCAAGAGCAGTAGAAGAACATTAGCTGCCATGGGAAGGAGGTCCATCTGGTGAAATGGTGGATCAGAACATGGGATCCACCATAAACAGTAAAGTCTTTTAGAGCTCTGCAAGCTGACTACCTCCAGGAGAAAAAGCTGAGAGTGAAATAAAAATTAAGCAAGATAAGAACAAAGAGGAAAGAAGAAAATTTCCAGATAAGTAGGTAAAGATTAAACCCAGTAAATCACAGAAAGCATGCTAGTATTTTTTTTTCCCATTCAAAAAAAATAACAAAATGGAGCACTAAATTCAATAAGTTTCAGAACCATGTCTCCTTTTAAAAGTTCGGAAAAACTATTTTGCATAATAAGCAACAGATAATTATCAAGGTCAAATTCCATACAGATGTATTATAAGAAAAAAATATGGTAGAGAATAATATTCCTGCAGAAAATAAAAATTTCAGGATGAGTTATAAGCCAATTGAGGGGCGCCTGGGTGGCTCCGTGGGTTAAAGCCTCTGCCTTCAGCTCGGGTCATGATTTCGGGGTCGTGGGATCGAGCCCTGCATCCGGCTCTCTGCTCCGCAGGGAGTCTGCTTCCTCCTCTCTCTCTGCCTGCCTCTCTGCCTGCTTGTGATCTCTATCAAATAAATAAATAAAACTCTTAAAAAAAATAAGCCAATTGAAAATGATAGCAGACATAAAAGAACAACATAAATGAGTATTAGAATTAGAGTTGAAGTGATATTACTCAGTAAAGAATAAAAGAAAAAAATAATGACAACACAATTTTTAAAAGAAGTAAAGTAGAAATGCTTTTTTTTAAATTTGAAGTTTAAAATGACTATTTTAATAAGAAAAAAGATAAAGTTTCAATGAAAGTTATGGTTATTGAGGCCAAGCAAAGAAGATCAAAATAGACATGATAAGACTTTCTAAAGAAGAAACCCAAAGCATGGAAAAATAACAAATAGAAAAACAAACTATAACTTGAGAAAATTTCCCTGAAGTTAAAATAGTGTAAATCCCTACTAAAGAAGATCCAGAGTGACCAACCTCCAGACATATTTTATTAAAATTATTACACTTGAAAAGATTTTTTTTGAAAGATTTTATTTATTTATTTGACAGACAGAGATCACAAGTAGGCAGAGAGAGAGGAGGAGGAAGCAGGCTCCCTGCTGAGCAGAGAGCCCGATGCAGGGCTCTATCCCAGGACCCTGGGATCATGACCCGAGCCGAAGGCAGAGGCTTAACCCACTGAGCCACCCAGGTGCCCCTTTTGAAAAGATTTTTAAAAGCAAAAGCTCAGTTGGGTATCAAGACAAAAACTTACCTGAGATAGAAAATTACCATTAGACTTTCAACAATATTTTTTTTGTTAAAAAATAATGGAGTAATATACTGAATACATTCAAGGAAATAAAAAATATTTTAGTCAACATAAAATCAGCCAAAACTGACTTTCTAGTAAAGGCATGAACAAATTTGTATCAACACGGAAGAACTCAGGTAATATTTTTTTCCTGGAGACTTCCAGAGAAATGTAGAGAACAATCTTCAGACAACCAAATGAGTCTAAGGCATTGACACAAGGAGGGTGGTGAAAGTTAAGCATGTAGTTACTCACAGAATTAAAACTGAACAAGGCTTAAACATGAAGGAGAACAGTAAAGGATGATTGCATGGCCAGACATTGTAGATATAATACAACTATTAAAACTGTAGGAAATTGGGAAAACATATGCAAAAAGTAAAACTGTTCTCAGTAATTACTTATGTGATGGAAGAATTAATGTCATTTTCCTGGGAATGTGTGTATAATGTGGGATAAATTTAAAATAATGCTGATGGAATATACAAACTCTATTATCTTGTGTGCCCTGGAGAACTTGGATTCTAGTTACAAAAGAAGGGAGATATGAATGTAATGTAGAAGATCTATAAAAAATCTGGTAGTCCTAAATGTGAATGGGAGTGGTGTCAATAAGACTTCATGAAGTCTTATATCTCTTTAAAGTGTCTGTTTAGGGCACCTGGGTGGTTCAGTTGGTTAAGCATCTGTCTTTGGCTCCAGTCATGATCAGAAGTCCTGGCATGGAGCCCTACATTGGGCTCCCTGCCCAGTGCAGAGCCTGCTTGTCCCTCTCTCTCTGCCTGCTGCTCCCCCAATTTGTGCTATCTCTCTCTCTCTGTCAGTCAAATTAACAAACAAAATCTTTAAAAAAAGAGTATCTATCATCAACTCAGTTTCTTCGCTTAGTTCACTGTAAAGGCCTGAAAAGAATGGCCAACTGAGTATTAATAAGAGCTAAGGATTTTTGTTTCCCAGATTGGGGTCTTAATTACTTTTCCTACTAAATAAAATGAGTCTCTCTTAGAGAAATGGCTGACTCTAATTCTGGAGCAGAAAATGTCCAAGTTAGGGATGGAAAATGGTGTCACACAGGATGGTAACAAAGATATCAAAGATTTTTAAGGTCACATCTAAAGGACCAGGAACTAACTTGAAATGAATGTTCATTCTAAAGGTAGAAAAATTTGAGTTTTGAAAGTGAAAATAATTACAACTTGTAAAAATAAATCATACATGTTGGTGTACTTACTCTTAAATTAAGTAAATGACATTCAGTTTTTCAAATAATCTTGGAATTTTGTTCATCATTCTAGAACAATAATATCATGGAGTTTGTCTTACTTTTTGTTGAAATTTATAATACTAAAGGAAAGATAGATATTTTAAGCTTGAAAATAAAATTGAGGATTAATGTGGGAAGGGTATTAAAATAACTACATGATTATAGCAATACTCTCCCAAATGACTACATTTTGGGTGGTAGGTAGCTTTTATCAATTTTTTAAAATGCTATCTTTTTGGAGATGTTCCTGATACTCTGCAAAAAGAGTTGATATTTTCTAACATACTAGAACACTATGTTTCTCCTATGATTTCATATTATAATCATATATGTATGTATTCCTAGGAAATCAGTTGAGATATGACTTCTTAGCTCCATTTGTCTAGTATCCTATAAATCACAAAGAAGAAAAAAAAAGTTTACAAAAGACAAATAATCTAGATTTCAATTGTAGCAATAATTTCAATACTTTGAAATTTGATCAGCGTAATTTCATAGGTTTATAAGGAATACATGTGCAAAACCAGAGTAATAGTAATAGTGATATGCTATTGTTTTGAACTAAGAACTGGAAGTGATTTATATAATTGTGTAAATTAAGTAAAACAATTATCAGAAAAACAAAGGACACAAGCAAACTTATATCAAAAAAATTAATCCTGGAAACTAAACATGGAATTGTACTATGAGGCTTTTGTAGAATTAAATCTGGAAAGTTGTACACAAAACAAGGGGGCACAAAAGGTGCATCCTGTGACTAAGGAAGGAGTTTTAAAAATGTCTAGAGACACCTTGTTAACTGATGAAAGGGAAGAGCTAAAAATATTTCTGGAACCAAGAGGCAGCTTTTGGAACTTGTTTGCTTCTGCCCTGTGTCCTGTGGGAAGAAGCACTTGCCTATTCTCCTTGGATCTTACTCATGGTAGTTAAGCATAAAGAGTAGCATAAAGAGTGTGGGTAGGCAGAAAAGGGCAGGATTGGAGGGATAACCCTTGGTTACACCACTATTCAGAAGTTGGGAAGGAAAAGGCGAAGCAACCAGAGACCAGGTGTGAGTGACAAATGAAGTGGGGGTAGTTCAGGAGATGAGTCAGGCTGTTGGAAGCAGAAAGGTACTTCAAGAGAGAGAGGATGAAAACTTTCAAACACTGGAGGTAGATCAAGGAAGCCGAGAACTGAAAATGGACTCAGGAGTTTGTTGATGACCATGGGGAAAATAAAATTTGGTGAAATCGTAGGGTAGAGGACAAATTAAAGATAAAGAGAAAATCAGAGAAAAAAAATTGAAGACCTATACCTCCAACACTTGCTGGAGAATGTGGGGTCAAAGGAGATGTTTTCATGTTTGTTTTTCAGAGAGGATAAGGGAAAGAGAAAATTTCAATAAGAAACATGAATTTCATTTTTTAAATGTGATTTTCACATTTGTTTTAAAATGGGAATATTCCATTACTCTGAAAACAATATGGGGAAATCTTGATATTATCTTTTTAATTTTACTCACAGTATGGTAATTATAGGTCAGTTAACTTCTTAGTAACTGACAAGACTTTTCCCCCTCTTTTTCAGTAAAAACTTCCTATAAAAAATTTAATGTTTAATAAGATGAATGGTTATTAATTGAAAAGCTACATTTGCATATTATCTGATGTTTTTATACTCTGAAGTGCTTAGTTTCTCTGGCCTATAAAAATGTTTGAAAACTACAATGCTTTTATTTTCGAAAAAGAAACAAAACAAAATGGAGGGTTGTGGTGTTTGAAGTTTCCTGAGGCTCTCCCCGACCCTCACCCCTCCCCAAAGTCACTGACTTGTACATCTTATTCCTTCAAGTTTGACTGGATAAAACTACATAATAAAGTGTGTCGGTTGACATAATAATTCATCCAAAGATATGATATGCTCCATTTCCTGTTTTTTATGAATATTGTATGCTACATAACCATTCTGCTCACCCTAGAAATGTATATACAGAGCAGGTCTGTTCCACTGACAACCCAAAAAAAAATAATAATCAATTTGAACATTACTCTTACTGTGCCAAATTTTTATTACTACCACCTATGACTATGAATGAAGTAATTATATATTATACATGTATGTAATTGCTTATACACATATACATACATATATGTATAATTTCAGCTCACATTACTTAAGTGCACCATGATACTCAAGTGCTCATGCTTTCTGAATTATCCACATTTCGTTAAAACATTAAGATCTTGCCAAAGTCTTCAACTCTCTGGAAATCCCATGGAGGATTATAAATTGGATGAAACCAGTAAACTTCCAGTGCTTTAATAAACTTAAAACTTAATTTTCTGCCAGGTTCTGGACTACTTAATCATCATGGTTAAAAGGCTAGGGATCTACCTGAAATTTCTTAGCTATAACTTAAATGAAGGACTGAATTAGCCAGCCTTTCTAATGGTATTTTCTAGAATATTTATTTTCACAAAAAGGTGACATTAATGAACACACAAAGATATCAAAAACTATGTTGTTATGCAGATTAGCACAGATCTTTGGTTATATATTTAAATTCAAATCTCAAATACCTGTAGTCCCAGATTATTTCCTGCTACCATTTCTCTGTGAATAAGATAGGAGGAAAGACAACTATTGTACATTATGTTGACCTCAATGAGTCTTCTCTCAATCCTCAATAGATAAGATGAGACACAAAGGAAAAACAAAACAACCAGAATTGGAGCAATCCTAACCAGAGACTCCTTGCTTAGCCTGTGTCCTTCTTAGAGGTACATTCAGACCAGAAAATGTGACATAGATTTTTGCAGTAGGGCAACTCAAGGAGTGAGTCATTGAATTGAGGTTTTTAAGAACCATAGAGCCCTGGGACCATTCTGTTTCTCATCCAGACTGCATGCATTTGCAGGGTGAATACAGGGAACATTAAAGGTAACCAACATTCAAAAGTAGTTGCAGTGATTGAATTAGGCTGATACAGATCTTTCAACATGCTACAACTGTAAATAAAAGGGAGACTTTCTCCCATAGACTGAGATGTATGATAAAAAAAAAAATGTTCAGTTTTTTGTTTTATATAATTCTAAATTGTTACCCTTATCTCTAGCTAGTCTGTAATTCTTTCTATTAGAGAACAATTAAAATCCTATTTCTTACCCTTAAACACTTCAGTACCTATTTCTGGGAATCATGATATTCTCTTCTATAAACAGAATTAAAATATCCAAATTGGGTAAATTAATATTGATACATACTCTTACCTAATATATAGTACAGATTCCAGTTTCAAGCATTGTCTAAATAATGTCTGTATGGCTGTTTTTTCTCTTCAATATGGATTGAATCATACTGAATAATGGACTAAATCATCATGCATTGCATTTAGTAGAAATGTCTCTTTTTTCTCCTTTAATCTAGAACAGTTCCTCAGGGTGTTTTGTTGTTGTTGTTGTTGGTTTTTTTTTTTTTTTTTTTTTTGTATCTTTCAAGATTATGAAAGAGCACAGGGCATTGTATTTGTAAAATATCTCTCAGTTTGGGTTTGTTATATCTTTATGATCAGGTTCGTGTTGTAAATTTCCAATAATATAATAATAGTGATTTTGCACCCTTCTCACCATGTAATTGATACTGTGTACCTTAGTAGATACACAGTATCAATTTGCACCATTATTACTGTTAATGATTTTTAATTGAGATATCATTGGCATAATAGTTTGAGATATAGAACATACTCACTTGATATATAATAGCAAAATGATTAATACAGTAAGTCTAGTTGACATCCATTACCATACATAGTTATAAAAGTCTTTTTTGCTTGTAATGAGGACTTGTAAGACTTACTATTCTAGCAACTTGTAAATATATGATACAAGACTATTAGTGATAGTCATCATATTTTACATTACCTCCCCAGGACTGACTGACTTTATAACTGGAAATTTGTACCTCTTGATCCCTTTAACCCATTTCAGTATCCCTCAACCCCTGCCTCTGGCAACCTCCAGTCTGTCCTCTGCATTTATGAGCTTTTTAAATTAATTCCATATATAATTGAGATCATATTGTATTTGTCTTTCCTTGTGTGACTTATTTCATGTAGCATAATGCCCTCAAGATCTGTCCATGTCATCAGAAATGGCAGAATTTCATTATTTTTATGGCTAATATTGCATTCTGTATCTATATATTTTATCACATTTTCTATATCCATTAATCCTTTGATAGACATGTAGGTTGTTTCCATATCTTGGCTATTGTGAATAATGTTGCAATAAGCATAGGGATGCAGATACCTCACCAACAGAATATGTTCATTTCCTTCAGATAAATACACAGAAGTGAAATTAGTGGATTATATAGTATTTTTATTTTCAAATTTTTGAGGGAAGTCTGTAGTAGTTTCTGAGTGGCTCCACCAGTTTACATTCTCACCAACAGTGGGCAAGGGTTCCCTTTCCTCTACATCCTCACCAACTCTTGTTATTTCCTGTTTTTGATAATAGCTGTCCTAACAGACATGAGGTAACACTTTGTTATGGTTTTGATTTGTATTTCACTGGTGATTGGTATTGTTGAACATCTTTTCATATACCTGTTGGTCATTTGTTTGGAAGAAGATGTCTATTTAAATCCTCTGCTCAGGGGTGCCTGGGTGGCTCAGTGGGTTAAGCTTCTGCCTTCGACTCAGGTCATGATCTCAGAATGCTGGGATCAAGCCCCACATCCAGCCCCCTGCTCAGAGGGGAGCCTGCTTCCTCCTCTCCCTCTCTCTGCCTGCCTCTCTGCCTTCTTGTGATCTCTGTCTGTCAAATTAAAAAATTAAAAACAATAAATCCTCTGCTCATTTTTTAATAATTTTTTTCTCCTCCTGCTATTAGACGGCATAAGTTTTTTAATCTAATTTTGTTATTAACCCCTTATCTAATACACAGTTTGCAAATATTTTCTCCCATTTAGTAGATTACTTTTTCTTTTCCTTTGCTGTGCAGAAGCTTCTTATCTTAATGTAGTCTCATTTGTTTATTTTTGCTCTTGGAGCCAGATGAAAAAAATCATCACCAAGACTAATAACAAGGAACTTACTGCTTACATTTTTCTCTAGGAGATGTATGGTTTCAGATCTTCAGTTGAAGTCTTTTATCATTCTTGTGAGTAGAGTAAGATATGGGTTCAATATTTGCGGTCATTCTTGTGAGTAGAGTAAGATATGGGTTGAGGTCATTCTTGTGAGTAGAGTAAGATATGGGTTGAGGTCATTCTTGTGAGTAGAGTAAGATATGGGTTCAATATTTGCATGTGGCTGTCCAATTTCCCTACTCTCATTTATCAAAGAGACTGACTGTTCTTCATTCCATTGTCCTAAATTAACTGACTGTATACATGTGGGTCCATTTCTGATCTCTCTGTTCTCCTCTTGACCTGTGTGTCCAGTTTTATGCCAATACCATACTGTGTTGATTACTATACCTTTCTGATAAAGTGTGAGATCAGGCAGCATGATGCCTCTGGCTTTGTCCTTTCTTAAGATTGCTTTTGGTGATATTAATTTTAACTACAGAGTTAAAATACAATCCACCAGGGGTGCCTGGGTGGCTCAGTCAGTAAGCATCTGACTTTTGGTTTTGGCTTAGGTCATGATCTCAGGGTCATGAGACTGAGCCCGGTGAAGGGCTCCATCTGGTCATGGAGCCTGCTTAAGATTCTTTCTCCCCTTCTCCCACTATCCCTTTTCCTGCTCCCTCTCTTTCTAAAAACAGACAAGTAATAATATACCATATTATTAGATAGTCAAGTTATTATTTTTCTCTTTGAAATTAATAAGTTCATGGTTAGGCATGGTTAGATGCTATGTAATATGCTTTTTTCATCAAACATGAACACACTTGTTTTATCATCTACTGATTACTCTTGCCAGAATCAGCTTTTACTAACATGGTTGTGAAATAGTGATTTTCTAACTCCATCACTGTTTGTACATTTTGGTTAGCATTTCACTAAAAAGAAGAACTTTGTCGTCTTCAACATGAATTTATATATATTTGTTCTTTAAAATAAACTATGAATTATTAGACATTACACAAAATCTGACTTTATTATGTTTCTGAAAGATTTTTACCAGCATTCTAATACATGGTAAGACATAAATTACCTAACAGAAAAAAGAGAAAATAACATCCCCATTTGTAGTCCATTGTGTTGCATAAAAAACAAAAGATAAACAACTTAAAAATTCCTCTTGTTAATACAATGGTATAAAAATGTAGATATAAAAATATATATATATAAAAAATGTAGATATAATTGAAATGTACATAAGTCAATAGCTGATTCATTTATACCCTCAATAACTTGTCATTTTTCAAAGGTAAGAAAATATAAATTTTTAATAGTCTAAACTATTTAATATGTATTATTTTAAAATAAGTAAAATTATAAAATTATATTACTAAATGTGAAATTATTTTAAAAATGGAGAAGTGTATGTGTCTGAATACAATGATTACATTATTATTAATAAAATGAATATTCCTAAAATAGTTTTTGGATGATAATTAGAATCAAAATCCTAAAATAATTTTTTTTTTCTTCAGAGAGTGATAGTACAGGATACATTAAGATTTATTTTGGAAATTTTATTTGAAAGAATAGCTAATTTCTCTAAATAATAATTTAAATTAAATTAATTTAATTAAAGAGAATTAATGAAGAATTAATTAAGAATTAATTAATTAAGAAATTAAATAAATTTAAATTTCTAATAATTTCTTTAAAGAAAAGTATTATTGTGGTTCTACCTACTAAGCATTACAATATAATAATTAAAATAGTGTGGTACTTGCATAAACATAGACATGTAAAGGGAAAACATAGGTATCAGAAAGAGTCTTCATTATAAACAAAACCAATGCTTATTACTAGAAAAATAACAATGGATGGATTGTGGATTATTCATTACATGTCACTGTGAAAATTGGACAACAGTATTTCTGGGGGGAGCAGCATAAATTCTTACCTCTTATCACAGAAAAAATTTCATTTTCAGGCAGCTAATTATTTAACTATACAAAGTGAAGATAAAATAAAGCATACCTAGATTTTCTTATTATAAATTTATTCTTTTCAGTCTTAATTGTATGCCTGCCTATAAGAATAACATACATATTCTTTGGGGGGGGGCAAACAGTGTTCACAATGAAATGAGATCTCTTATAAGAAACAGTAGAATTTTATCTTTGGACTTTTATGTGGGACTGTTATTCATGGTGTGGGCTCTCTCACACATAGTAGACTTCCACATTAAATTTCCTGGGCTCTTGGGCACTGAACACATACATATCCTCTCAGAAACCACACAAATATTCCCTAAATTGGAAGTTGAAGGCAAACTTTTTTTTTTTTTAGAATAGACAATCAGATAATTTCACGGATAAAGAAAATTAAAGGTACAGTTTTGAGGGCACTACTTACAATTTTCAATTATTATTTTATATGGGTATAATGTATCCAAATATATAGACTTATGACACTCTTCAATGCAAGAAAGTATAATTTTTGACTATTATGTCCACTGTATTAATTGATTTCTGTCAAACTCATTATCCATTTTAGCATTGAGATTAGATGACTGAGTGCAATTGAAAAAAGAGCTTTGAAGACCATAACCAACCAAAGAAAAGATGTTGGTGTTACGGATAACTTCAAGTCTGTGGTTCCAATATATTTTGGGAGAGGGGCGAGTATACCAACCAATGAAATACACACTGAGCAATCCTTTTATTTTCTGACTTCATATAATTATTTTAATATCTTAGTAAGATAGCTTTCTAATGAAATGGGACTAATGCCAATTAGATTTTAAATAATCTCTAGTCATAAAATCACTCTTTCTGCACAGGTACAGACATGTCATTTTATAAAGCCACTCATAAAAAATAAAAGACTTTGAAATTTAAAAAAATCATTAGCAGTGATATGAAACAGTTTCCATATGTCATCTATTCAAAGATCCATGCAAAATTGCTGAAAATATGAAGTCCAAGAGCTTTGGCAAGGAAGAAAGCAGCATCCCAGATCTATCAACTTCTTCCTTGGGGAGTTTTAGTAAAACCAGCCTCAGATATAAATGGTGTATCTAAATGAAATATTGAAAAAAAAAACAGAAAAGGAAAATGATTATTAAGGATACTATTTTATTTAAACAATTATAACTCTTTTGCAAGCCATAGAAACTTTCCTTTCAGTGATACCATAGTACCGATTCCTTTTAAGCATGGAAATATTTGAATGCTTTCTCCTTCAGGAGTTACTATTGAGAATGGAAAATAATTTAAGTGAATTTGTCATTAACATCCACATGATTTTAAATCTCCAATAAAGCAGTTACTTCTTAGCCCTATAGTGGATGCTAACAGAGCTCAGATTTTTCATCTTTCATGTAGTTCAAACGATGGTGTGTACTATATACGGTGAACTCTAATCATACTCAGTGATGCTGTGTTCATTTAAGACCCGTCCTCAGTGTTACTGTAAAAACAACCTTTCATATAGCCCATTGAAGAGGCAGAGTTGTAAATGGTTGACAATCTATAAAGAGCACATTTCACGTCCATAATAGCTTTTAGTTAATACAGTTTTGACCACTACACTTGCCTTATTTTAGTATGTTGTCCTTTGAGGATGACAATAATATAAATAAGCTATCCATTTTATAAATAAGAAATGGGACATTTAGAAAGTTTAAGGGACTTGTCATAGTTCATGTATCTGTTTTTTGCAGAGATGAGCTCAATATGAAATCCTAGGATTTTGAATCCTTTACCAGTTAAATCTTGCATTTGTGTACTGCTTGTATGTAGTCCAAGGGAAAGTCTCAATTCCCCATAATTTTATGAAAACAGTTAGTTCTAGACCATTGAAATGCTCAGAAATATAGCAGATAGGATTATTTCACAGAGAAGCGATATCTCTTAAAAACAATAGTTATCTCGATATATATACTTAAATACATCTATTTGTAATTTTTAAATGAAAGAAACTATTAAAATAGAAATAAAAACAGTAAAAAATGGTAAAAGAACAAGCAGGAAGGAATCCTAATTGATGATATAAGTCAATTTTAAATACTGGAGAAAGGGAAAGAAAACATTAAAATTGAAAATTGGAGGGATTTTTTGAGAAAAAATTTTCCTATATTTACATCAATAATAGCAACAGGACTCCAATATAGTTTAATGTTTTCCATTTCAAAAACTCGTCTGCGTTCTGCACATTTAGCCCAATTTCCTCATGATCTTATTCTCTACCATACCTCAGTCACAACTGACAATTCAAAATTTAGACTTTGGCATTTCCCAAAATATGTTTCTCTAGAAGTATAATTTTACCTTTCTAATTTCCTGATTTTCAGCAGCAATCTCAGTTCAGTACAGAATTAAACAACCTTTATTTTTTCTTACTTTTCTTACATTATCAACTTATTCTTCTACCTAGTTTGGATTTCACCAGCCCATATTTACAACTTCAACTCTCTGAGTCAGTCTAACCTAGTGATACTTCCTTAGGAAATCTCAGCTCTGGTTGAATTCATCCTCCAGTTCATGGTTTCTCTATATAGTTAAACATGTTTTAGAATCATATCACCACTTTATTTTAAATGCAGGATTATTATTTCTGCTAACATTGATAGAAGACTACATTTTTAGGCGAATACTGATAACAAAATATCATAAAATGTGTGGTGAACATATGAAAAATATTTTGCTAGAAGTAGGAACTTTCTTAGAAGTAGGAATATCTATGAAGGTAACAAGAATTTAAAGACTAAAAAGTAATTTGGAGAAGTTGCTTTTGCTCCGAACATCTTGCCAATCATGATAAAATATAGCTGAGAAATTGAGCTGTGGGTTGTACAGGCTCAAAGAACCAAGGGGACATTTGGACTATACCTTTGAGGATAATAACAGATTATAGCTGTCCATTCAGGAAAAGTTTTAGCCCTACTTTGAGCACAGAAAACAAAACAAAACAAAGTTAAATCTTTCTGCCAAGAGATGTTTTAATCCCTGGTCAGATACCACATAAATTTTAATTCAAATTTGCTTGTTTGAATAGTCAAAGAATCTTCAGGCATGGATTCATTTAAACTCTTTTATAATACCTCAGGTTCTTGGTTAAAGCAAATGAAAATGTGAATACTCTCTGGCATCTAAAAGATGCTGATTTTAAACCTTAGTATGTACCTAGAAGCCATTGTGAAAAGACATCACAGCACCAGGCAAAGAAAACCAAGCACAGAGCACAAAGTTACCATGACTGAACACAAGCAGCAATGTTAAAGAGAAGGAGTTAATGCAAAAAGTCAGATACTGAAATTATTAGACCAGATACTAAAATGTATATGTATTTAACATTTTTAAAGAAATGAAAGAAAAGGAAATTTCTCTAGAGAATCGGGACCTATAAATTTACAATGCAGATCTTAAAAAGAACAATTCTAATTATATATAAATACTATTCACAGATACAATGTAGTGATACTGCTAATAACCAGAACAATTAGAAAATCTTATACAGAAGTTACCAAGAAATCTATCTTACAGGATTCAGAGTTAACCTTAACAATTTCTCACAAGGAAATGTGAGATCAAAGAATATTAACATACTAGTTTTAATGTACCAAAAAAAAATAACTTCAACAGATGAAAATGAAATAGACAAAGTTTGAGAACACATAAATGAGCCAGTCTGGGACCAGCAGACATTTATGAGACAATGTTTCAATGAACATGTTGGAGGTAGGAGGTGGTATAGAGCAAAAAAGTGATAATTACATACATAAATGTAAATAAACATTAACTACATATAATAGCATCTAGTGGAGGTTTTAGAAAAGCAATTGAATTGAAAATATATAACAATTATGACAAAAGGTTTGAAAAGGGTTTATATGCAGCTATTGCATTCTAAAGTTTTTTGGTTTGAGAAAGTAGAGGTATTAATTTTAGCTTAATACTTATGTGTGTTGTATTTTCTATTGAGTGAAGAAAAATTGAATATAAGCAAGACTTCAAAGAGATGAAGAAAAAAATACTCATCATGAAAGAGAGAAGAAAGCAAAAATGGAATGGATTAAAATAATAGTAAGCAAAAAATGAAAAACTTAAACCTAAATATATCAAAAACTACAGTACATGAAGGTGGACTAAAGGACTGTTAAAACAAAAGAAAAAAAATACACAGTTTAGGTTAAAAACTCCAAATACACAACATTCAAAAAAGACATGTTACACAGTAAGAAACAGGTTGATAGTAAAACTTGAAAGGATATATCAGGCAAACACCAACCAAAAGAAATACAGTGTAGTTCTGTTCATTTAAAATAGACTGTAAGGCAAAAAGCATTTTTCTGAGTTAAAGGATGTCACAACATTGAAGATAAAAGTTTAGTCTTCCAGAAAGTTCTATCAATTTTGTGTTAGTATAAATTCTAATGGACTTACATCATACAAAGCAAGTTCTATCATAATGGCACAAATAAGCCTGAAAGTGATAATAAAATTAGGAAAAACTTTCTACTGGAAATTAAGGAGTATACAACCAATTGGAATATACAACTAATTATCATTGGTTGCAAGAAAATTAGAATAAAATTGAAAAATATTTTGAATAAACAAGAATGAAACAGTATATTCTGACACTTGTGTGATGTAGTTACAACTATACTTAACTGTGAAAAATGCCTACAGTCCTACATGGACAACTGACATATGACAGAGATGGCATGGTAGATCAGCCAGAGAAGAAGGGTCTCTTCAAAAAATATGCCGAGGGGCACATGGGTGGCTCAGTGGGTTAAGCCTCTGCCTTTGGCTCGGGTATGATCTCAGGGTCCTGGGATGGAGCCCCACATAACCCGCATGGGGCTCTCTGCTCAGCAGGGAGCCTGCTTCCCCTCTCTCTCTGCCTGCCTCTCTGCCTACTTGTGATCTCTCACTCTGTCAAATAATAAATAAATAAATCTTTTTAAAAAATGCTGAAAAAATTGGGTATATTTATATAAGAATATGGTATTGAGTGATTTCCTAATGATACATAAAAAATTAGTTACAGATGAATTCCAGAACAAACTATGGAAAACAAAACTATAAAGTTTCAAAAAAATATTGTGTGAGATTATCTTCACAATTTTGATATAAGGAAGAATTTCTTGAGCAAAAAATAAAAAGATAATCTTTGTTATATTAAGCTAAAAATTCCTGTTCTTCAAGAGAAGACCATATGAGCATAAAAGTTGTGGAATGAATGGTATTTGCAGTAAGTGTAACTTTTTTTCTCCCCCAAGAAAGGTGGTGTGGGTTAGAGGAAGAAGGGGAGAGAGAATCATAAGCAGACTCTACACTCCTCCGTGAGCCCAAAATAAGCCTCAGTCTCATAACCCTAAGATCATAACCCCAGTGAAACTAAGAGTCAGGTGCTTAATCTACCAAGCCACACAAGTGCCCCCTGCAATATGTATACCTGACAAAAGAGGAGATTTTGGAATCCCAACAAATCTCCATACACATGAATAATTGAATAGGAAAATGTAAAAAATAAATCTCAAGCAAGCAGTTCATGGAAAACAAACACTAAGTTGATAATAGATATAAGAGAAAGTATGTAGTCATATAAATAATCAGAAAATTGCAAAAAAAGTTGTAGAATAAATTACACATTCTTCAGTTTATCAAAGTTTTAATGTCTGACACTGTTGCTAATAACATGGAGCAGCAACTTCTATGGTTTTGTTTTTAAATGGAATGTTCAGAAAAGGAACACCTGTAGAGATAGAAAGCAGAAGTTGTCTGTGGCAGGAAGTGGGAATGGAGAAGAACAAATGTGGCCATGATGGATATTCTTAGGGTGAAGGAAATGTTTATTTTATTTTTATTTTTTTAAGATTTTATTTATTTATTTGAGGGAGAGAAAGAGTGAGAGAGAGAGAGAGAGAGCACAAGCAGGGGAGAGGGAGAAGCAGGCTACCTGCTGAGCAAGGAACCTAATGTGGGGCTTGATCTCAGGACCCTGAGATCATAAACCGAGCTGAAGATAGTCACTTAACTGCCTGAGCCCCCAGAGCCCCTGGTGAAGGAAATCTTTTAAAAATGTGTAATGGTGTTAGTCCATATTGCTGTATTGATGATATATGCTGCTAAACTCTACAATGTTACTGAAAATGTTTAATTTGCTTATACTTGGAAACAAGAGAATTTTGTGTTATATAAATTAAACTTCAATAAAGCTGTTAAAATTGTTTTTAATATTTATTTGAGAGAGAGAGAGAGAGAGGGAGGAGAGGCAGAGGAAGAGAATCTTTAAGCAGACACCCTGCTGAGTGCAAACAGGGGGCTTGATCTTACCATCCATGAGATTATGACCTAAGCTGAAACCAAGAGTCAGACACTTAACTGATTGAGCTACCTCAGCTGTTAAAAATATTGTAAAAATAATGTGGAGCAACACACCCTGACACAAAATGCTGACAAGAATGTTTTGAATAACCATGAAAAATAGGTGTGACCTACTAAACATGATAATATCGATATACCTATGACCCAGTATTGCCAGTCATCGGATATAAACTGAAAATTATTTTGCCCAGTTGCAAGAGGATATCTGAATAAAAAGTGTCAAAGGACTAAGGTTTGTAACTGCTTTACTAGAAACATCTAAGTTGTTTAGCAAATATCAATGTAGATAAAAAATTCCAGCTCAAATCAAAAGTCTACTATTGACATACTTACATGGTTCAAGGACATGCAAAATAAAGATAGTTTTTGGTAACACACGTATCTTGTTTTGATAAACATAAATTGGTAAGCATATAATTCTTAACAAAATCCATAGCAATTATAGAGGGGATAGGGAGGGAGGGTTAAAACGTCTGAGAGCAATGTGGATAATTGATATATTGTTAAATGTGTTATTTCTTGAGCTCTATACATTTCTTGAGTTATGTACATTTTACATTCTTATTAAATTGTGCATATAACTATGCTTTTTAATAAATTATGCATATATGGCTCATGCATTTTTTTATATTTGCTAGTTTTCATAGTAAAAAGAACAAGTAGACAAATACTTAGAAAATATGGAGGATATTTAGACATGGCAGACACTGACTTTAAAACTTTTGATAATACATATATATTTAACACTATTATTTATAAGCATATATATATATACATATATGTGATTGCTTATATATATTATTAGGTTTGAAACTACCAATACCATTGTTTTTAATTAATGTACTAGAAATGCTAAATAATTCAATAACAACAAAAACAAAAAGTCATCAGGATTGGAAAATACCAAGAGTGTTATTTTTCTACAAATGTCGTTTTCTAAATAGAAATTCTGGAGAACTGCCACCAAATTATTTTGGTTAAAATTCAGTACTACTCTATGGCCAACCAGTCATTGATAAAGCAGGAAAGAATATACAATGGAAAAAACACCATCTCCTCAACAAATGGTGTTGGGAAAATTGGACAGCCACATGCAGAAGAATGAAACTAGACCATTTTCTTACACCATACACAAAAATAGACTCAAAATGGTTGAAAGACCTAAGACAGAGAGATAGACACAGGACTCTATCAAAATCCTAGAAGAGAATACAGACAGCAACCTCTATGACCTCAGCTGCAGCAACTTCTGGGTAGACCCATCTCCAAATGCAGGGGAAACAAAGGCAAAAATGAACTATTGGAACTTCAAGATAAAAAGCTTTTGCACAGCAAGGAAGCAATCAACAAACCCAAAAGACCTACAGAATAGGAGAAGATTTTTTCAAATATTTTATCAGATAAAGGGTTAGTATCCAAAATCTATAAGCAATTTATCAAACTTAACACCCAAAGGACAAATAATCCAATCAAGAAATGAGCAGAAGATATGAACAGACATTTCTCCAAAGAAGATACACAGATGGCCAACAGGCACATGAAAAAATGCCCAACATCACTTGGAATCAGGGAAATGCAAATCAAAACCACAATGAGATACCACCTCATACCAGTTAGAACTGATCAAAATTAACCAGCCAGGAAATAAGAAATTTGGGGGAGGTTGTGGAAAAAGGAGAACCCACTGTTGGTGGGAATGCAAGCTGGAGCAGCCACTCTGGAAAACAGTATGGAGGTTCCTCAACAAGTTAAAAATAGAGCTATCTCACAACCCAGCAACTGCACTACTAGGGATACCCTACAAAGATACAAATGTAGTGATCCGAAAGGGCACCTGCACCCCAATATTTATAGCAGCAGTGTCCATAACAGCCAAACTATGGAAAGAGCTGAGATGTTCATCGACAGATGAATGGTTAAAGAAGTAGTAGGTTATATATACAATGGAATATTACTCAGCCATCAAAAATGAAATTTTGCCATTTGCAATGATGTGGATGGAACTAGAGGACATTATGCTACACAAAATAATAGTCAATAATAACACAATAATAGTCAATCAGAGAAAAAAATTATATGATTTCACTCATATGTGGAATTTAAGAAACAAAACAGGAGACCATAGAGGAAGGGAGGGAAGGGAGGGTGCTCAGGGAGAGCACCATAACAGACTCTTAACCATAGGACTCAAACTGAGGGCTGCTGGAGGGGAGCGGAGAGGAATGGGGGAATAGGGTAACAGAGGGATGAAATTAAGGAGGGCACATGATGTGATGAGCACTGAGTGTTCTACAAAACTGATGAATCATTGAACTCTACTTGTGAAACTAACAATACATTATATGTTAGTTAATTGAATTTAAATTTAAAAATAGTATATTGATGCACTTAATTCATTCCAAAAAAAATCATGTCTGTAAACTACAAAGAAAATGTAATTTTATGAATAGTAAGTATATTATAAATATCTGTTTTGTGAGAAATATGACAAAACATGTATATTTATTGTAGGGTACATACTATGCATCAATCATTAGGATAAATATTCAAAATTTAAGGAAAACTTCTGCCCATTCTTTATGGAGTATTTTGTGTTAGAAACAAAGAATTGGTTAGCGAATTAATAGTGTTACAGTGGAGAAAGCAGAGTTGGCAGGAAGTAGAGTAGTCAGAGCTTTATCTGCTTTACTGGCAGAATTATAATAGCACTTCTTTTGACCCTCAGTTATGTCCACGTTCGGAAGATAAGTTACATGGTCGTCACAATTCCAGGAGCATTAGGCATTTGTAGGTGGTACTCTAACCCGAACCTGAAGGTATCAGGAAGGTTATTCCTGAGGAAGTGGCATCAGTGCCTGGTTGAATCTGAATTACAATTTGGATTCATCCAAGGGAAGGTAGAGGTGTGTGACACACAGCCACAACAGTAGGTCAATGCTCAGAAAAAACAGAGAACATTACTTTGGATAATTGGGGGGGTGGTTAAAAAGGCTGACACCCAGAGTACAGGGGTTGTGCAAGAGGGGGAGAAGAGAGGTTTTTGGTTTTGGTTTTGGTTTTTTAAGATTTTATTTATTTATTTACAGACAGAGATCACAAGTAGGCAGAGAGGCAAACAGAGAGAGAGAGGGAGAAGCAAGCTCCCTGCTGAGCAGAGTCCGATATGGGGCTTGACCTCAGGACCTGCGATCATGACCTGAAACAAAGGAAGAGGCTTTAACTCACTAAGCCACCCAAGCGCCCTGAGAAGAGAGTTTTAACCGATGAGGCTGGATCAATAAGTGAGAGCCCGAGCTGCACCATTGGAAGGGCCTGTAGGCTGTTAAAGGAGGTCAAAGAGGCTATAAAGACACCACATATGGTCGTAGTGAGTGGAGGAGCAGAAATATGATTACGTATTGGACTGACTTCAAAATCTCTGCTCTTCCTTATATATATAGCTGGGATTCTGGGGGAAGCTAACATTACAGAGATTGCAGAGGAATAGAAATCAGGGCACGCAAAAGAATCAGAGGGAAAGAGATGAGGAAGGCATGACACCAGACGAGCTGAGGGGGAGAAAGATTTACAAGGGAAAATGTTCAACTATATCATGTACCTCAGAGAAGTCACAGCAGGTAAATAGACCTGAGATTCTTACTTAAGCTATTTATTTAGGAGTAAAAACAAATTGAAACTAAGGATGACTCCTGTACTCCTGGGTCCATTCATGCAATCTTTTCTCACACCTGACATCCAAGCAAGGAAAGTCAACGTCGTCATCCGTGTCTTAATGTTCTTTTTATTATTTATTTTTTTAAGATTTTATTTATTTATTTGACAGAAATCACAAGCAGGCAGAGAGGGGGGTGGGGCATGCTCCCTGCTGAGCAGAGAGCCCAATGTGGAGCTCCATCCCAGCTCAGGATCATGACCTGAGCTGAATGCAGAGGCTTTAACCCACTGAGCCACTCAGGTGCCCCTGTTCTTTTTATTTCTACAGGGGATTGATCTCAGGGGCTATGGACATTTCTTCTCAACCATGCCTGAAATAGACTCATTTTTCTCTTTTCTCTTTTTTCAGCTCCTTTCTTTCTGTATAAATCAGTTTCTTATTGTCTGTCTCTTACAAAATCTCTTTACCTGCTTAGAAGTAATGAAGTGTATAAAGTTCTGTTGTCATTTTACATCAAGTTGAGAAAGAACAGCCTTCTAGAGAGGCAGTTCTAGGAGCAAATTCCCAGATCTGACATAAAAAGACCAGATGAAACATATACTATAAAAGTAGTGTAAAAATCCATAATTATCAAATTATTTTAATACATTTATAATACCAAGAAAAATTAGACAGTTCTCTTTCAAGTTGTTCAAAATGAAATACTTGTGTTAATTTTTCTCTTGGTCTCTCTTCAAACCACTCCCATTTAAAAATTTTAAGGCCTATGAAAATGAGGTTTTCTTAAGAAAACGGTTACTTAATCTTACACATACTGCAAGTGGTTAAGGCAGGGGTGGTATTACGGAGCGGTTACAGAAATAGGCGAGCAGTTCTGACATTACCGGATCTGTACCTTGGACAGTTTACTTAACCAATTCTGGCTTCAGTTCTTTTTGTAAACTGTGGCTGTAATTGTGTCTGCCATATGTAATTGCTTTGAAGCTTAAATAAATGCCCGGCACTTACTAATTGTTCAATAAATATTAGGTACTTCTTACTAACCCATACCCTTTATTTTTATAGGAATTATATGATTTATTATGAATCAGTTTTTGTTTCTGCATTCTATCTTGGACTTCCATACATTTATAAAAACAAGTCTTGAAGTGAATATGGTAAACAGTTTTTATTTCATATACACATTGGTATTAAGAATCTAAAATCCACTTCT
The DNA here is from genome assembly GCA_003697995.1 of Taxidea taxus jeffersonii. Taxonomy (NCBI): domain Eukaryota; kingdom Metazoa; phylum Chordata; class Mammalia; order Carnivora; family Mustelidae; genus Taxidea; species Taxidea taxus. The sequence continues at coordinate 183,204 of ML109336.1, read as the reverse complement.
TCTTATCTTATAAGAGAAGGCAGCATTACCAATGTTTTATGTAGAATACTTCCTTAACTTTTATCTTCTAATTTATATTTCCTTCTCTTCTGCTATAATTATGTTTTTCTTTGTTGGGACCATGAAACTCAGTAGAGACCCATGATATCCATGTCTTTTCTTCCCATATTGGCCACCTTAATTCACTTAAATTCACTTAAAGCTAAAAATTCATCTTAAATTTTCTTGATTTCTTGTCATATGCCCACAATCCATAAATTGTTAAATCACTTTTAATTATTTTCTGAACTTCCTATACTAGTTTACATATTCCTTTTCATCTTTAATTAAATATTAAACAGATTCTGTAATTGACAATAGAGAAGCTTAATGCAAAACATGTGAATTCTTCCTTAAAGTCTAGTGTTTTATTATGTCTCCCATTCCTCTATTTTTGTCCTCTTTTCCATCCAAGCAGAAACACTTTACAGCTTCCTTTTTGCCAAGGATCCATCTTCTGCTTTCCATTCACTTCAACAGATTCCACATCCTGTGATAGTTTTATGAACCTATTTTCCACACAACTATATATAAAAGAAAATCTGGTGTTAAAGCATTTCTTCCATATTACCAGACAGTATGAATTTCTCGTAGACCAGTTTGTTGTGAGGCACAGTGCCATGTTTTGGTGTTGTGCAAATAAATATGTCCTGGCATTGTCAAATATTAAGATGAAATGCACCACTCCATTTGGCCAATATACTGAGCAAACTTCTGATTCATTCATCTCTGGCAACAAAACCCCCATGCAAACACTGAGGGTGAGCATCCATAGAAACCAAATATTTGCAGAAAGGTGTTTAAAGGAAATTTAAAAATCAGAGTGCAAATTGAAATTGCATTCTGTTGACAAAATTAGTCTCAAGTTTTTAAAAAGTGCACACAAAGAACATGTGCCTAAGAAATAAAATGTGGCTAGACAGTATTTCATTGATCTGATGTGAAATCTTCTCATTCTCTAAGGCAACAGAGTGAATGTCTCTGTGCACTGAATCCCCCCGAACCGCCGTCCCAAAACAATAAATGTTCATCATTCTACTCTTATTCTTTGAAGGGCAAAAAAAACTGTGTAGCTATAAAGTGCTACAAGCATAGAAATCCTTTCCACTTGTGGCTGGCTGGTGGAAATTCACTGTAGAGGAGAGGTGGAGAGTCTGCTTGGCTTTTCCCTTACCATACTAGAAAAGGAAAATGAAAGATTTTGAAAACTTGAAGACTCATTTAAAATATATATGTATTTTGTGGTTTGAAAGTGGAATTCACAGACGTTTTATCTGTAATTATATGTACATACCCACCTTTCTTATTACAGTGTGGGGAAAAAACGGTGATGCCCAGAGAGGAGAATTTAAACAAAATGAAACAAACACCTCTTACAATTTACATGATCTGAAATGTTTTGATTTTCTTCTGCTTAGGGATTATAGTGACAAGATTCTAATACTTTTTGCCTTCATTATATATAACTTTCTAGAATATTTTATCTCCTAAAAAGAGAAACAGGGATCTAGAGTTTTTCTTATTCATACAAGTTGGCATTCCTAAGTTTTAGCATTTATTAAAACCACATTTTATTTTTCTTATGCTAAATTTTCTTAAACTCATGATACATTGATTGAGGTTACTAATACCCAAGTCTATGACAAGTGCAAGTGACTTTGTGACCTTAGTCATGGGGACAGACGAAGGGTCACATGCATGTGATAGGCTCTGACCAGACCCAGACACTCTAGAGAATTCTTCCCACTAGCAGTCTATTCATTTCTTGCTCTTTTTTTTTTCTCCTAATAGCTTTATTTTGATGGGTCAAGAGAGAGAATTTCAGAGTGGAGCTCAACAGTCTAGAGAAGTAATTTATTTTTATTGGGAGGGAGAAAATGTAAATATGTTTACAGGGCAACCAGAAACCCAAGGTAATGTTGCACTTCCTGCCTCTAATAGTCATTTATGTTCCCAGGTATACTCTCTGTACCCTATATCTCCTTTGACACGGTAAGAGAACCACACTTCAGGGAATATTTCAAGGTAAATTATTTCCAGAAATGTAATGGTAAAGGAAGAACACTGTATTCCTTTGCCACCATATCATGTAATGGTACATTTCCCAGCTACTTCACCTAACTCCCTGTGTGGGTCAAAGAGAGTATGTCCTCTCTGTGGATATTTACTTTGGCATAATCTTGCCTCTCTAATTTTCTCCACCATCCCTAACCTTGCTGAGGTGAGAGGCCCCTGAATATTCAGGGCACCAGACAAAAATCCACCTTGACTTAAAATGGGTCAAGGGGAAGACAGCATCCTGGATGTGGACAGGAAAAGAGAGCTATCTCTGTATTATTGTTCTGCAGTTCTGGTCTCAGTTCCTCTCATTTCTCTGGTTTCTTCCTCAACAGAGAGACACTTTGACAGAGTTCTCAGTCTCTCTCTTTCTCTAATCTTTCCCCTTAAACTCTCAGACACTTGATTTTTCAGTTATAGAATTCAAAGATTCTGAACACAACTAAAAAGTCGGCAAAAACTAACATGCTATCATTATTACAGAATAACTACATGATCATTTGTATAAATACACCATCCATCAAAATATTTGGATCAACTCTGTGCTGTGTCACTGGTTGAAAAGAACTCTTTAACCCCTAACAGTGCTGCATTGAATATTAACAGAGAAAAGTTTTAATATATCGCAAATAAGCATTTCACATGTCTTTTGTGGCAGCTTGATGTCCTACAAAGTTGTCTCTTGCTTATAAATAGAGCTAATTGTGTTAGTGCATCGCATGGCCTGCTCATTTCAGTGTTTTGTCTTATAATAGGTACTATAAAGATTTGCACATTAAACAATTATTTATGTGCTGTTTTTGATAGCAGTGGATTAGCTCATCTGTGAAAGAAGAGCTCCTGGAACGTCAGTGTGCAGCCCAGTGGTTGAAAACTGTAATGCTTACAGTTCTGACCTGCTGCTTCTGATCCAGTACAGATTTTCAGGAGTAGCCAGGAAAATATGGCATATTTATTTATGCTGTATTTATTATGGCCAATGGATAAGCAAAAACAGGAGATACCTAAAAATACTGAGAAATTAACTTTCAGGTATTGTGCTTTCTTGCATATTACCTCATTTAGTTCGCACATAAACCATGTGTTAAGATTAATATAAAATCGATATGAAAAGCCTTAAATTTAGAGATGTGAAGGGAATTCCCAAAAATCTTGCAGCCACTCAGCAAGGGGCCTGGATTTGGACGTGAGCTGTTTGCTCGGTGACTGCCATACTCCACCGATGAGTAGAGCATATGTTTAGCCACTCATCTTTCAAAAATGTGTCTGCCTATAATTCTTGGTTCCTGACATCATTTACTGAGTCCTGTTCTCAGAGACAGAGGAGTTGGCCAAAATTTTATCTTTTCCTAAGACAGAAAGTTCTGAAGAGCAACACATATATAGAACAGAGGAGCAGCCCCATTTTTGTATTGTTTTAGAACCTCTTAGCTTAATTTAATAATCCACTTATTTTTTTAAAAATGCAGTTACTTTCCTTTTTTTTTTTAACATAAAAAAGCAAGAGATTGGCTAATCTGTGGGAAGGAAGGAGATGATTTAGCTATCTGGCCTGAGACCAGATCTCTTACCAGAATTGATGGAAACCTAAGTCCAGAATCAGAGCCAGGAACTGAATTTTTTTCCCTGTTTGCAGAGCAAGGACTTGGTAGACAAAACATGGTTCTCATTCTTAGTTTTCAGAAGAGGACACTCATAACTCATATATACTATTGGGGCTATTCTGTGCACTGTCTTTTATGTTAGAATTTGAGGTTTGTGGAAATTTTGTTAAATTACTAAATTTTGTCAAATCTCCACCCACAAGTAGAAGAAGCTTACTAAACACCATTACTGCTCTCTACCTAATTCTCGAGGTGATAGCTCTGGTCATGCTAGACCCTCTCTTTCATTCTTTCCAAACTCTATCGATCCTACCTGTTCTTCATTTTAGACCAGTATACTATATCTTGGACCTTAATCTTCATAGGAACCATCTGAGGATCTTGTAAAAATGCAGATTTAGATACAGTAGGACTACAGTAGATTTAGATACAGTAGATACATTTAGATACAGTAGAAGTTGGGCCTGATCATTTCTGTTTCTAATAAGTTTCTAGTAAGTGCTGCTGGTACAAAGACCACCCTTGGAGTAGAAAACTTTTAGTCCAGTTGTTTTGAAAGAGTGGTCCTGTCCTGCCAATGCCAGTGACACCTTGGAACTTAATAGAAATGCATATTCTCAGTCTCCATCCCAACATCAGAAACTCTGAATCTGCTGTCCACTGAAATTTGAGGAATCACAGCTTTAGACGATTTTCATCTCTCCATCTGCTTTGCCACTGATTTAGCTCAAGTGCCCACTGAATCTCTCTTACACTAGCTGCAGGGCTTTCTGAATTGTCTCTCTCTCAAGCCATCTTTCACATTGTTGCCACAGGATATTTAAATGGAAAACTGGAAGATGTTGTTCTCAAATCTCTCTTCCCTCCTTCTTTGCAGAGTGAAATCTCAAATTGGTAATCCAGCATTTAGAGACTTATTAAAATAAATCTTAATGACTTTCACACAAGAAGTGGTAACTCAAGATAAAATTTCTAGTTAGAATATCATACACAGATGGCACAAAATTGTTCGATGCAACATTTCATATAAGAAAAAAGATGATGGCTCAGGGAAATCCTTGTTCTTGATCTTGTTCTCTCTAACTGTGAAAGGAGTGTAAGGAAAAAATAGAATGGTAAATCTGAGAAATGCTAGAGTAGGTTTTGTCTTTATTCAAGAAAAATGTTGAGTAATGATAGCTCTTGTTGTTCTCTGAGTCTTGGTTGAATTATCCATCTCTCTCAGCCTCTAGGTAGATTTTTGAATGAAATTCTAGAATCAGGAAAGAAAAAAATGAGGTCAAACTGTAGAGTTTGGAAAGCTACAAGTATTAAATTGCTTTATACCTATGCCAGACTTTTTTCTTTTAATATGAAGGGCATTAATTATAGCTGGGCTTTTTTTTCCAATCACAGTGCCATGATTTGGCCTTTTGGTGCAAGGAATAAAGTTTTCAAATGTTTTTCACACCCTCTAATTTTGTTTCCCAAGATCTGTTTTTAGATTAAGTAGATGAACCCATTTACGAAGCTTATTCCAGAAGTGTTCATGTGATATTTTCCTTTTGAAAGTTGAGCCCATAGGTGTGGTTATAGTCAGTGTTGTTTAAAGAGGGATTTTAAGGACTTGCCTGATGAATAGCTCTAAATTATTTGAATTTAAAACTATCTTGGTATGTTACAAATGCTTTCCTTTTGTTTGAAAGCTTTAACTTGTGCTTTGATTTTTTATTTTTTTAAGGGATATTGTTAAGTAATGTAAGATTCAAAGTTAAATGAATGAAAAAATAGATTAGAAAGTAGATAAAAAAGTTAGAAGAAAGGTCTTTTCAAAGAAAATAGACTATGTGGTCTTATAAACATTTGCATCAAGGTTTTCAAAAAGTTTGGCTAAAAGTTACTGGCGGTGGTGGTGGTGGTCATTATGTTAGATTAACTTCCTGATTAATGCTATATAAACAGTTGAATGAAACTATTATAGTGAAAGATTAAAAGAAATGCATTGTTGGTCCACATTGTTTCTTTTGTGCAATCCTAAGGAAAAAGGCTGCCTTAGGAAAGTAAGTCCAAACACTTGGAAATCATAATTATTGGCAAAACAGCATTTAAAAAAATTCAAGTTCTGTGTTCTGATTTTGTATAAATCACTTATTTTTTGGAGATTTAGTATACTGTATACTGAGTTGTGGTTTGGGGTAGAATATCACTGCAGATTTTTTAAGCCTAAAGTACTCTGATCTAGTTAGTATTCAGAAATTGATGTCTTTTTTATAATAGAAGGTGGTTCCCTGTTTTATTCTTTACCTGCCTGGTACTCCTTCATTTCCTACCATATCGAAGTTCTATTAACACTGAAATCATATATCCAGACAGCCTTCCAAGTAGCTTTATTGAATTAACACAATGAATTAAAAGTTTGTACCACATTCAATTGCAACACATGTTGATTTCACTGAGCTCTTTCAAATAAGACCATTTCCTTATTTTTTTTAAGATTTTATTTATTTATTTGACAGAGAGAGATCACAAGTAGGCAGAAAGGCAGGCAGAGAGAGGAGGAAGCAGGCTCCCCAGGGAGCAGAGAGCCCGATACGGGCCTCGATCCCAGGACCCAGGGATCATGACCTGAGCCGAAGGCAGAGGCTTTAACCCACTGAGCCACCCAGGCGCCCCATTTCCTTATATTTTTAATATGGCTGTTTTTTAACCATTGGTGTAGTAAAATTGTACTTTAAAAGTTCCAAAGATTCCACATAGATATCCATAAAATGTAACACTAACAAAAAATTAAGGAGAAAGGCAAGTATATAAAGGTTGTGTTAGTTATTTTTCACTTGGTCTACTTTTTCAGATTTGTCTTTTATTTTTAAGTACAAAGTTGTTGTTTTTTTTTTAAATTTTCCAAAAATGAATGAGTCAGAATTTCACAGTGTCAGAAATCACAGCAACCACATGGAAGCAATATGGGGATGAGTGGGGGTGGGGGTTCAAGTGGGCTAGGAACAGGGAACTATCATGGATGAACTTTGGGGAAAGTTTACCACATAAAACCCTTCAAACAACACTGCAGAGCATTTTGACTCCTTGAATTTCATAAGATTCAGAAGATCGATGACAAGAGATAAAAGTTTGGCAGAACATTTGTGAAAGCAATGCTTTTGAGGGCATTGTTGAGAGAATCAAGGGGTCTTAGTCTAGAATTAAATCATCTGCCACTTGTGTAATTAGCTTGATAGTGTAGTTAATCTTCACCACAGTTTCCTTCTCCATAAATGTGTAGATGGGAAGTTTTCCTTTTTATCTTATAGAAGCACATGGTTAAAATGCAGTGTATTTGAAAGTGCTTTTTAAATTAAAAAGTATCAAGTTGTTTATAGTTCTACAATATTATTCATAATTAAATAAAGATAACTAACATAGATTGGAAATCAAATAATAGCTACTAGCCACAGTACTAACTTTCTAAAATATACTATCTAATCCAAAGTTCACAATAACTTAAAAAAAAAAAAAGTTGGGTAATCTTAGCTTCATTTCTCTAGTGAGAAAACGGGCATGTGCATGCTCTTATAGCTTATTAAGTAGATCTAGAGTTCAAATCTGGACTGATGATACTCAAACTTGTTTTTTGAGTACCTAGTAAATTCCAGGTACCATGTGCAATGTACTTACTTTGTATTTCATAGTAAGTATTGGGCTGAAAATTTCTTTGGTAGAATTAGAATTCAAACTAAGTCTATGGGTTTCTTTTTTTTAATTTTTTTTTTATTATTTTTTAAAGATTTTATTTATCTACCTGTTAGAGAGAGAGCACAGGCAGACAGAGAGGCAGGCAGAGGCAGAGGGAGAAGCAAGCTCCCCGCCGAGCAAAGAGCCCGATGTGGAACTCGATCCCAGGATGCTGGGATCATGACCTGAGCCGAAGGCAGCCGCTTAACCAACTGAGCCACCCAGGCGTCCCAAGTCTATGGGTTTCTATGTTTCTGTTTTTCAAGTTGTCAAAACCATTACAATATTTCTTCCATAATTTGGTTCTTTGAGAGCTGAAAACTTGTCTTATGAAATTATTTCTCACAAGAAATAAAGCATCTCAAGTACAAACTCTCAAAATTTTGAGATTTCATGTTAAGCATTCCCATTTTCTAACAGAAAGCAGCTGAGCATATGCATGAAAAAAAATTTTAACGTATATGCCTATAAACTGCTAGTCTGAGCTAACCTTAAAAAAAGAAGTTCTCAGTTATTCTAGTAGCTTCCTACCTTACTCTTGATGGGAATTATAAATAAAGGCACAGTATGCCCCAGATATTACTCTTTGTGGAATATTATGTCAAATCAGTGGTTGGTTGAATATGTTAAATTATTTTATTAGAAAGTGTATAAGATATTCTTCCACTCATCACAGAAATATCATCATCACCCATTTTCTCTGCTTTTACAAATAATCTTTATACCTGAAATTGCCATTGGATATACCCCTAGTTGATAGATTAAAACAAACATTTCCTTCAATCATTTGTGTAAATTAACATCATCAGCTTTTGATTGAGATAGTCCCATCCTAATTACAATATGGTACATGCAGGATATTACTTCCCCCTTCCAACTAGAAAATCAGTGTATGATATAAAAAAGCCAGTAATAGGATATGGATCTAGGAGGGAAGATTTCTTTTTTTTGGTCTGAGACATAAAGCATAGGTTATCCTGACCAAATTCAAGAAGGGAAAATATGAGCAACTAAACTATGAGGGCTTTGTACATGACATGCAGACAATAAAAACAAAACTGAAAATATAAACAACTATTTTTTTTTTTAAAGATTTATTTATTTGACAGACAGAGATTACACAAGCAGGCAAAGAGGCAGAGAGGGGAGGGGAGAAGCAGGCTCCCTGCTAAGCAGAGAGCCCGATGCGGGACTCGATCCCAGGACTCTGGGATCATGACCTGAGCCGAAGGCAGTGGCTTAACCCACTGAGCCACCCAGGCGCCCTATAAACAACTATTTTAAGAATTGACTTGGGTCACAGGAATTGGTCATGGTCTTACATCTGCTATTGCATAGAGGAAGTGTGTTCTTTTCATTCATCTCTGGATATCACATTTAAATAAAAAGTGTAGTTGACTGGTATTATCAGATACCTGATTACAGTGGTCTACACAAAAGGAGTGTATTTTTCACATATAACAAGAGACCCAGAAGTAGGCAGTCACTAGCATTGTTTCTGCAGTTCAGGATATAAGGGCCAAGTTTCTGTGTTTCTCTTAGCCTTCCAGCCTATTCCTAATATGGCTGCTGTATAGCTCTGTCCAGCCATATGTGAAGCAGCAGGAATTAGGACGGGACAAGAACAATAAAGAATGCTTCCCAACTGAGTCACAAGCCCTTAATGTGCCTCCCCTAAAGCTTCCTCCAAGAACTGCTTACATTTCCTTGGCATTCTCATTGCCGGGAGGCTGGACCATGGAGTTTAACCCTGGAAAATTTGCCAGTAACTCACAAATAGGGATTCTACTTCTCATGACAAAGGTGAGAGTGTATGTGGAAGAAACACACAGTAATTTTTTGTACCTACAGACTAGAGAAAATATTTCATAACTGATATAGTGAGAAAGGTTATATAATTGTTGGTTATTAAATTGTAGACCAGTGAGGATAGCATGAGTTCAATTATTAGATGAGGCTGTGAGATTTAAAAGTTGGAATTTTCCATCAATCCATTTAAACACATTATAAAAAGGAAATTCATGTAGCCAGTTAAATCAAATAATTACAAGTATCAGTTTCAAGTTTTCATCAAGGAATTTTAACATACCTTACACTTACTCTAATGCTATTAGTTGGCTTTTAAAGAAACACAAATCAAGCCACAAAAAATACTTAGAGAAAAAAATTTGAGACTTCAAATCAGAAAGGGAACAATGAAACTTGCATGGCACTCATATTTTTGAATTTCAAAACCAGTCTTCAATTTGCTTCATAATGTTATTTTCAAAAGTAAAATGTCCAAGTTGTGACTCTTTATGAATAAAACATAGTGGCAAGTATATATATTTTTTAACATCAGAGTCTTCATAATGTATTTCTCACCTTACTGTATATATTGCTTTATCACTTGGACTGGAAGTGTTATAAAAACTTAAGGACATGGGGGATAAAACGTTATTCAACATAATATACATATATTTTAACTGACTGACCACTATATTTGAAATATCTTCCTGCCCCATTTGTTATATGTTTCTTAAAATATTTTATAGCAGAACGAACCCTTAATAGACTTGCATGATTACTGTAATCTACTTGGCCCTTTCTGTACCAGATAGAAGTGACTTAGAAAGTAAGAGTCAAATTATAACTTCTTTTGGGAATCCCAGAAAAGTTAATAAGCAGCAACTTAATTTAATGGTCCAAAAAATGTGCTGTTTACATTATGCATCTGATTAAGTGCCAGAATATTTTTGTGTTCAGTAAATATGACTGCATGCATTTTCTTATATTACATTTTACAGATGACAGATGGCCCTCGCATGCGTTCTCTCCTGGCATGCAATCGAAATGCCTGATTCCAGCGAGTGTGCGTGTACGTGTTTGTGTGCCGATGCGTGTGTGCGTCAAATGGAAATGCGGACATCCACACCACATGTTCTTGTCTCATGCTGAAGGGAGGGGTGACATATAATTAACACAAATAATTAAAGAGATCAGAACTCTGATTATTTTCTTTCTATTGAAGGGACATAGGAATAAAAGGCTTCTCAAAAAGCCTGAAGTAGATTGTTGGAAATATCTTATATTCCAAAATGTTGGTGTTCAATAATCCTGTAGAGGAGATTTGGTATCTCTCATTTTAGGAGGAATCAAAGAAAAAAAAAAGCTTGAAGTCATAGCCTGGAGGGTTTAAGTAAATGAACAAGAATACCCCTATTTCAAGTGAGAAATAGCATTACTTCAATCTTTACAAAGAAGGGGAAAAGAATAGACCTGAAAATTACTTTACTTTTTTAGGCCACTAGGGTAATGAAGTCACAGAGCAACCAAGGAACTAAAAATCTGGGGAGAGACAGGCACTGCAGGGAGAAATAGGACCTGAACTCTTGCTTACCTGAATTCACCAATACCAGCAGCCTTCATATTTCCTATAAAAAGATGCAGCTAAAACTTTTTATTTAATTGCTAAAGATTGAGTGTAGGGTAATGAGAATATGATGGCTTTGGAGGGAAGTACACCCTTTTAAGCTTTGCCTCCACAAATGCCACCACAGACTCATAGGAAATATCAGGGAGAATCTTGAGAAAGCTTTTATTGAGGACCTGGCTTTACCAGGGTGGGGGCCAAAGTGGTCTATGGACATCATCCATACACATTCCTATCCCCCTCATACAAATAGGCCTTAATGCCTTAATCTTCAGGGAAAGGACAGCAAAGGGTACCACTTTAGGGTATTGGGAGAAAACAATTCCATGGATGCCTGGGTGGCTCAGCTGGTTAAGCATCTGTCTTAGGCTCAGGTCATGATCCCAGGGTTCTGGGATGGAGTCCAGCATCAGGTTCCCTGCTCAGTGGGGAGCCTGCTTCTTCCTCTCCTTTGGCCTGTTGCCCTCCTCCACACCCGCCTGCTTGTTCTCTCTTTCCTAGTCAAATAAATAAAATCTGAGAGAAGAATGAAAGAAAGAAGGAAAGGAAGGAAGGAAAGAAGGAAGGAAGGAAGAAAGAAAGAAAAAGAAAAAAAGAAGAAAGAAGAAAGGAAAGAAAGATCCATTCCATTCCATTCCATGGGGGGAGATAAGGGAAAAAAAAAAGTATCATCTCCAAGAATGAGCAGGAGTACATGCTATCCCTACTCTAAAGTTGTAGGAAAAGCTAGTGTTATAAAGGCCATACTTCTATGACCCAAGAATACAGCACCATCCTAAGACCATGGCTTAACCAGAACACAGGAGAACATTATTCCTTCCCATCCCAAAGATAGCAAGTATAACATGAAGCTATTTGATCAACTGACTAATGAAGAAAGCTCACCCCCCACCGAGACTGCCCTTCTCTGTCTTCAGACTATTGTCCCACCCGTTCAAGTCTCTTCTTGACTGAGCACTTTCCCAGACAAGTCAAGAGAGCTTTACCCGCTTTAGCAATTACTTGCTGTTTTTATTATCATTGCTGTTGTTACCGTTGTTATTTGTTAAGCTTGTTTTGGCTTAATCTGAACCTCACCCCTGCTCCCCCATGAAACCTGCTTCTTCCAGTTTTTGAATTATTCATCCAGGCCTCCTGAGTTATACTTTCACCAAATGCTAAAATGAATTTTGCTATAAATTCTTTTTCTCCTCTAGAGTAGTACAAGGCCATTGAGTTTCAAAGTTCTACTGATGCTGCCTGTTGTAGATATGAAGGTGTTGGTCAGATGCGGGTCACAATCAAGGCAGTTGTCTGGAAGACATTTAAGTGTGTTCTGATGGCATTTTCTCTGTTAACAGTGCTTGGTTCTCTTTGGGAACAAATGTGCCATTCTTTTGCTAGGGATCTTGGAAAAGTCACTTAATCTCCCACTGAGTTACCTGCAGATACGATGATTGGAAGAAATATGTCTAGGAAGTTCTTAGATAAATGCAAGTGATTCCCAGCTGGTTTTTCTAGATTAGAATTTCTAATAAATATATGTGAGAACAAGAGAGAGATGCATTAGAACAAAACAAAACAGACAAAAAGGTCTAGCAATGAAAACACGTTTTGTGAGGTTGGGATAATTTTCTTATCAGATAGAGTCTATAGCACTTAACTTAGTCTGATAGGCAGATTAATGATTCCCCCAAAAATGTCCATGCCCTAATCACCAGACTCCGTGGCCAAGTTAAGTGGCAAAAGGGGCTTAGCAAATGTATATAAGCCTGCTTGCAGATCAGCTTACCTTAAAGTGGAGGAGCAGTTACCCAAGTGGGCCCAGTGGAATCACATGAACCCCTAAAAGTGGAAGAGAAAGGCAGAAGAGTCCGTGAGAGAGAGGGGGGAATGATGTGTTTGTAGGATTTGACTTAAACTTGCTTGTCACGGGCTGTGGAGGGGGAACATGAGACTGGAGAAAGACTTCTAAGACCTAATGGGCAACCTTTCAGCAAGGAAATGGAGCTCTCAGTCTTCACATGAAACTGAATCTGCAAACCACATGCATGTCTCTAGAAATGGATTCTCCCCACTAGCTTCCAGAAAGGAATGAGGCTCTGCCTGGCCTCATTCTGATTTCAGCCTTGTAATACTCAGAACCAATAAACCAGCCAACTGGATTTCAGAGCAACAGAAATGTGACATAACAAAATTGTGTTGTCTCAAAGTGCCAAGCGTGTGCTTCTCTGTCAGGGCACAAACAGAAATCTTACATACTAACAGTAGTTCAGCACCATTGGGCATAATAGTGCTCTACAGGGATCTAGAAAACAGACTTAAAACCCCTCCTTGACTTACAGAGAGAGGGATCTATCACTCCCACTGCCAGTTTTAAATATGTACTTTCCATTTTTTTTAAGTATAAATGTTAGCCACTACATCTTCATAATAACAAAGTATTTCATAACAACTGATCTTAATATGAGTTAAACAAGCAGTGAATGCTGGATAGAAATTCTAGGACAAATGGGTCTATTCAAATTCTTGTCTTAGTCGATGGACATCTCACAAATTGCTCTTGGTTGAAATGCCCAGATACTACTTTTCTTCTGCTTTTTCCATTAATCTTAAAATGTCTTAAAATGGCAAGAAGCAGATGCATGCCATTCGCTACTTGTTCTCACATATATTTATTCCACAAGGATCATAGGAAGGGCCACTGTCCAGGGCTAACCTAAATCTTCATCCAGGCACACTCTTAATAGCATTATTATTAGAAATTTTGAAATGTTCCATTCAATTTACTACTTTACAAGTTACATAAGAACTCAATCTGTGAAACATAGACTGCTTCTTATTTTAACAACTCTCACAGCAGCTGACCTCCAACAGTCTCTGGGTGGACAGTGCTGAGCTATATTCAAATGTAGGTACACAGAAATAGGTGAATTTCACAAACATTTTGATGCATTAATTTTTAAGAGCTAAGTGTAAGGTTGAATTGGACCACGGAAAAAGTTCTTAATGAGAATAGCTCAGCTCAGTCTTCTTATGTATATAAGTAAACAAATGAAAAATTTTAAAAGTTTGTATGAGGGACCCCTGGGTAGCTCAGTGGGTTAAGTGACCGACTCTTGATTTCAGCTCAGGTCATGAGCTCGGGGTCCTGGGATCCAGCTCTGCCTTGGGCTCCATGATCAGCAAAGAGTCTGCTTGTCCCTTTCCTTCTGCTCCTTCTCCTGTTTTTTCTCTCACAAGTAAATAAATGAAATATTTTTTTTTAAGTCTATATGAGAAGCTTTGCCTCTTAAAAAGCTCATTCTCTCCCCTAAGGGGTAACAACAACCACCAAGTGTCTTAAGGTCTAGACCTCAGCCCTGAGATTATGGTCTGCTGGCTTTGGTTTGAGCATTCCAGTCTCACAGCCAACCCAGTAGTCCTGAATTTAGTTCCATGCCTTCGTACATAAGAGATAGGATTTAATCTCTCAAATCCGTTTTCCACTTTAGAGCTGGCCAGAGCTGTGAGCTCTATAGATTTAGGCTCTCGGATTCCAGGGTGAGAAAGTTTGAGCCACACATGACTTTTCCTTGACCTCACCGCTCATGGAAGGACAGTCCTATAGCTGTCTGGGAATTGTTCTACGTAGTTTAAAGAGAACTGTCAGCTCTCTGAACAGATGCTAGCTCTCACAGTTGTGCCTTCCCCATGAAAATCTTCCTCAACCATGCCCAACTTTTTCTCATGCAAGCAAGGCTTTGGAATACTATTAGAACTGGAGTTTGAAAAATAGATTCTGTTTTGATAATATGAAAGGTGTATTTTATACTATGCCTCATAGTGTTTTCATTCCACTTTTTCATAGCGTTGAACCTACAGGTCAAACTTTTAGTTATTTTGTGCATGGGATTCGCCCTCAGAAATCTGCCCATAAAGGACCATTTTCCTAGGTTCAGATTTAGTCCGTCTAACTTATCAAGGATTTTGTTCCAGTGTTTAGTCTCCTGCTAATGCCCTGACAGTGTTGATGGGCCGTGGTGATGTTGACAGGCCACAGAACAGTTCAAATGCAAATGTTTATGTCCGTCCAAAGCACCCATATGGATAGGTACATTGAAAGAGGGTTTTTTCCCAGGGGATAGATAATCTCTATATAATCAAAATATTTCATGAGAAAGCATCACAAAGTCAGGCCAAGAGCTTTGATCTTGAGAGAATATTGACTATATGCTTTCACTAAAGAGAAACAAAAGGCATAACTTTGAATGCATGAGCTGAATAATATTGTTGCATGTTTTATGCCAAGAATAAGCATGGTTAAATAAAGGTTAAATGTCTTTATTTATATAAAAACACTCACACAAGTCTACTCATCTTTTCTTTATTTTTTTTAATTTCTCTCCCTGGCTCTACCATGAAGTACCTAACGAGGGCTCTGCACCTGGAAAGGATGAGCACTTTTTAGCAAAGTTTGCCATCTTGTGGTAAATCTATGAATACAATTTACTGTGCGGGACTAGTCAAATAGCTCAAGATTGAAAAGTTACTAGAAACTAATGACACCTTAGAAGTATGTGTAATAAAATTCTGTTTATCCAGAATATTAGAGAAAATGGACATTCCTGTGAACATTTTAAGTAGCTTTAAATTACCACAGATAGAAATCTTTCTATCTGTTTTGGTCCTCAGAGACACTACCAGTCAGTCAGGAGGGTAAGCTCTGGAGATAAAGCTATGGTATTCAAACCACAGCTTAACTGAGCTGTATGGCCCTATGTAAATTTGTTTATTTATTTATTTTTTAATATTTTATTTATTTATTTGACAGAGATCACAAATAAGCAGCAAGGCAGGTGAGGGGGGGAGCAGGCTCCCTGCTGAGCAGAGAGCCCAATGTGAGGCTCAATCCCAGAACCCTGAGATCATGACCTGAGCAGAAGGCAGAGGCTTAACCGGCTGAGCCACCCCGATGCCCCTAAATTAGTTTATCTTAAGATGCCTCAGTTTTTTAATATGAAGAATTGGAAAAAATACAGTAACTAACCTAGGGTTGAGATGATAATTCACGGTAGCATGTAACAAATTTAGGACAGTACCAGGCAAAGTTAATCTTTCTACATATATGGTTGTTCTTACTATTATTATTAATATTATTATCTGTGGCTTAAATTTTCTAGGATGGTTTTAATTACAAATAATCTATCTTATTGTCAATTAATGTGTAGTGTTTGTCTTTAGAGACTCTAAGGAAAGCATGTGAAGATAATACTACTACTTAACAGCTATGTGGTGTTTACAGTGTACTAGGCACTCTTCCAAGTACTTCCCACAAATTTATTTCATCCTCACAAAAATCCCACAAGATAGGTGTTCTAATCACCCTAATTTCACAGATGAGGAAATGGAATCATGGTGAATTTTAGTAGCTTTCTCAGGTCACAGAGCCAAAAGCAATGGCGCCAAGATTTAAGCACAGATAACCTTTCCCTAGAGCTTGTGCTCCGAACCGTGGCATATATTGGCTCTGGGTATAATTTATATTTGTGGGAATCAGTAAATATTAGCTACTATAGCAGTGAAAGAGGTAATAGTACAGTATCCTATACATCTTATTACAAGTGGGGAATTGCACCAGAAATACCAGAACTTTTAATCTTACCATAGGGGACATCAACTTGCATTATCATTTGTTCTTTCCCTATTTGTTTTCATTCTATTTCATTTTCAAAGTGAATTTCTTAAAAGTTCCCTACTACTTAGAGTTCCCATTCAAACAATCAAGTGGTGTATCATTATCTGTTTCCTCTTCTTCTTCCTCTGAGAAACTAGAATGAGGAATATAAAGTAAAGCTCAATACTTTCATATCTATCTTGGAACTACTCTATCAGTGGACACATTCATTCAAACTTTTCACATGAGGTAATCAATTAATGTTCATTGAATAAATGATGAATGAATATATGCTGTATTAATACACCTAGTTAAGATACTGGGGTTAGGACCATCAACAGTATGAAAAACACTGTGTGTTTAAATAACACATGAGGTCCCTTAAAGCATATATATCATCTTCTCATCCCATTGCAACCATGAATTTGAATGATAAGCACAGCAAATGCTATTATTTGTATATCACAGTTAAGGAGGGAGAGTAAAGGCCATTTGCCTTAGCCTGGTTTGGCCCATGGCTAACTAGAGAAAAGACAAGAATGGAAATTAAGAACTCTTTACTAAATATTCATTTATATAGTGCATGAAAATATAGTTATGACTGTCTTCATCTCTATTAAAAATTTTCTGTCAGTATTTGTGAGTTGTGTGTTGCTTAATAGCTATTTTCTAACATATTGTGTTGCTGTTGGTAGATGCTTTTTCTTCATTTCATTTATAGTTCTATCTTATTTTCTGTATATTGACTATATTTTATCATATTTCTTTTTCCTATGAGAAAAAATCTGCAAAAGTCATTCTTCTCTTTCAATAAGGAAAACAAGCTCTGAGAGGAGTTAAAAAAAAAAATTGGGCTCAAAATGGCCCTTCAAAGTCTGCCTTGAGAGGAAATTGGGAAGTGGGTGGTTAAAGGAGAATAAATTTTACATTTCCAAACACCAGGCACATTTATCCTTTTACTTACTATATGTTTTGATCTATAGTGATACTTGAAGTATATATGGTAGAAAGTGGCTTGTGGGCCCGATGTATCAATTACCACAAGGGAATGAACTTTTGTGTTACCAGAAGTTCCAAACAGTGGAATGACTGTGTGGAAACAAAGGGCAGTTTATACATTCAGTCTAAAGAGAGAAAAGAACCGGAGAGTATTACCAGGTTATCCAATACACTAACTGACGCCAGGATGTCATAAAACGCGGACCTGCAGTTGGGTGTTGAGATTAGTAACATTTCCTTCATGCCATTCCTGAATGAAAGATGAAATCAGATGAAGCCATGGTTTTTAATAGGTGTACATCTGAACACTTTCTCCTTGACAGGGACTCTTTTGTAGCTCTACCTTTTTTTTTTTTTTTTTTTCCTTTCCCTGTCACCTACCTTTGACCTCAATTTCTCTACTTCATACTTAGCATCTTTCCTGTTTGACTGGCTGAAACTCCAGAATGGAACAGTTCAGTAAGTGACTGGGAAATGATGGCTAATTTTGGAGGACTTTACATTACTGAATACAACTCTGAAAACTTTTCAGCCTGGAATATTCTGTTAAAAGAGTTATTTAATAATTAGACCAAAAAACACATAAAATTTGTTTACCTCTTCATGGAGAGGACAGAAATTAAAATTTAATAAATAACACTCTTTAATTTTTTCAGACCTAGAAATAAATGAAACAAATTAATGATTTATGTGCTTATTACCATGATTCTTGAAGCCCTCTTAGGAATAGTTATAACATTCTGTATCTGATGCTTCTTCAATGTAAAAGAATTTTATCAAGAGATCATGTATGCTACTATACAATTAGACTTCTATAAAAAATGTTATTTTAAACTATATTTCCAGATAACTTTAACCATAGTCAATTGGTATTTTCAGACTATAGAAAAACAGTGATACCACTTGTGGAACTTCTAAATTGCCAGTTTCTATAACTATTTGCTAATTTGCCAGTTTAACCAGTTAGAAGAGTTCAGTTAACATTCAGCAAATGCTGATGTCAGTTAATGAACTATTTAAGTAAAAATCAGCAAAATCTTTCTTATGTATTGCTTTTTCACAAATGAACTAAGTGATATGCTCTGCAAATGGATAGAAATAAGCTAAGAGCCCACATGTGTTCAGATACTTCCTTGCTCAGAAACAAGATTCGTTTTTCCCAGTCTTTGTTTTTTGTGTTTGTAGACTGGAATCCAGTTGGGCTGTGTATTACTCACAGATCATAAAAGGCAAAAGACACATAGTTGGAGCTGGTGTGCGTCCAGTGCAAAATGCCTGTGCATTGGAGGAATCCACATTGAATTATACAATATTCATCAACCCACAAAAATGTAATGCACCAAATCAGCGATATAGATCCTGCCAAGAGGAACTCAGGACAAAATGTTAAAATGTTTGGTGTAGAGCTAAACATTTTTTTTTTAATTTTATGAGTAAAAACATATCATTATTTGGAAAGCTGTGCTGTCACTGATGATCCAGAATGATAGTATTAAAAAAAAGTTGACAATATGTCAGAATGTTACTAACGTAATTAATTTGAGTCAGCTGTTCCAGGTAGCTAATTTGGGGAATATTATCTTTCTTTCTCTCTGTTTCTTCCTCTCTTTCTCTGCTCTTCTCTTTTTTTTCTTTCTTTCTGTCTCCCTTTCTTTCAAATGTGGTTTTAAAATATCTCCAGAATACAGTCATTTTTCTCTGCTCACTGATTAAAGGTCATTAGGTGGACACATATTTTACAATAAACTAACGCAGCCAAATTGGGTTTCAGATTATCTATTAATTAATCTTATACAAGGATTTGCATAACTGCTTTCCTCCACTGAAATTAGATAAAAATATAACTAGAAACCATCAAATGGCAATAGAATAACAAGTAGAAAAGTAATAAACCTGGATTATTCACCAACTGTGCAATCCCCAAATGATGAAAACTTTGCATGTAAAGTAAACCATCAAATCCTTTTCTTATAAATCAGTATTTTCTTAATACTTACAAAAGATACACATAAAACACTAGGAACTACATAATAGATTTCTTTGACTGGAACTTATATCCATGGTTCTCAAAACATGGTCCCTGGAACAAAAGCATCAGAATCACCTGAAAGCCCTTTAAAAACACACATTTTCGAGACTCATCCCTGACCTACTGAATGAGAAACTCTGGGGATGGGACTCAGCAATCTGTGTTTTACCAAGTCCTCTTCTAGGTGATTCTGATGTACACTGAAGTCTGAGAACTACTAACCTAAATACACTGCATCAATGATTCTTTTATTTGTTATCCCTTTATACCTGTAGTTCCAGTAAAAAGTCATTCCCTTAAACCCCTTTTTCTCCTCCGTAGGTGTGAAAGGGACACAAAAAGATTTCCTTTCTACAAACTTATTTCTTTCACATTCCAGAAACTTACACTGGTTTTAGCAGTTGCTTCCTAACTCGAGATACAGAAATCATGGAACTACAATGGAAGAGTTGATATAGCCAAAAAGTTTATGTAGATGTTCTCCTTTTAAAAATATGCTCAGGGGCGCCTGGGTGACTCAGTGGGTTAAAGCCTCTGCCTTCAGCTCAGGTCGTGATCCCAGGGTTCTGCGATAGAGCCCCGCATCGGGCTCTCTGCTCAGCAGGGAGACTGCTTCCCCCTCTCTCTCTGCCTGCCTCTCTGTCTACTTGTGATCTGTCTGTCAAATAAATAAATAAAATCTTTTAAAAAAATTAAAAATATGCTCAAATGTTTTGAAAAGATCTAACCAGCATTAGAAAAGGAGAGAGGGAAAGAAAGAGACTAGGGGGTGGGGAGAGAAGAGAGAATTAACATTTGTCTTAAGAGGACTTTAATTTCAGAAAATGAGCTTTGTGCTCTCTAAAGAAAGAGTGCAATGGAATATCCCATGATAGTATGGCAAACCTTCAAAAGCTAGGGCAAGCCAGATAGTTTAGCAGGAAATCTGGTTTGGTGTTAGAAGGATAATCACTATATTAATGAAAATTTTTTAAAGTGTGTTACAGATTTTACACAGAATACACTAAGGTATCAACAAACACAAAGTCATATTATAATTTAAACACTGTCACTTTCCAAAAAGGATTTGAAGTAATCAGTTAGGAAAAGTAGATAATTAGTAAAGTCTCCAATGTGTCCATTTCTTCCAAACCTTAAGAGTTGTATTCCACTATGAGATGCCAACTATTACATGTTCAGAAAATAAACTCTCACAAGAATATCTGCATTTTTATTATGACCTATCTTAGGTATGAATTCATCAGCATACCAAGGTCTTTTAAAGTGAGGACTGGTCCCTGAAAGAATACATTCATGACCCCCATTCTTTGTGCAACTATAAGAATCCTGAGAATTTCATTTCGCCCCAGTGGATCCTATCAGGGTTACCTTCCTATCCTTTCATCTTCATATAGAATAATTTTCTCAGGCCTTGTTTTAGAATACTAGATTTGAAATATTATGTCTTTATACCTCAAAGTATAACTGAAAAATTGGTTTCTATGTTAAAAATATTTTTTCTATAAATTTATAATTGATAACCTATTTGAAATTATTTTATTCCATTTGTCTGTATATGCAGGACAGCAATTTTTCTCCAGATCTTTGTGTTATATATACGGTAGGTAAAATAACTAGATACTAGTCATAAATAAACAGGAGGGAAAAAAAACTGGTATGGCTACTTTTTAAAAAGTAGTAGGACATGCCATGGAATGGGAAATGCCATAGAATCCTAGAACTTTCAAGCAGAATGTAGCTTTGGAATCATCTAGTTAAGCTGGTTTAACTAAGCCACATTATCATTCCGTGGTTTTCACCAATGTGCTGCTTCTCTGAGACATGGGCCTGAGAGAAGCCCCACAAATACCTTTGTGTCCAGTATGGTGTGGGGAACTAAATATATTAGCTCTGTTCCAGAAAGAGAAGCTACCTTAGCTGAAAGAGAAAGAGCCAGACAACTCTGTAAGAGGTTTTAAAGTTGACATAAAGCAAAGTAGCAGCATGGAGTACAAAGGGGAATATCCTGTCTGGATGGAACAATAATATGTTTACATTTTTCTCCACTTTATTTAAGAAATAATTGACACAAATCACTGGGTAAGTTTAAGGTATACTACATGATGGTTTGATTTATATATACTGTGAAATGATTACCATGATCAATTTTGTTAACATCCATCCTCTCACATAGATACAAAAAGAAAAACAATTTTCCTTTGTTATGAGAACTCTTAGCATCTACTCTCTTAACAATTTTCTTACATATCATATAGCAGCATTAGCTATCATCATGCTGTACATTACATCCCCAATACTTACCTATCTTAAACTGAAAATGTGTACCTTTTGACCACCATCTGGCAAGCCTCCATCTCCCCACCTCCTGTCTCTGGTAACCACAACTCTGATCTCTTTTTCTGTGAGTTTTGTGTTGCTCTTATTAGATTTTACATATAAGTGAGATCATACAGTTGATGTCTTTCTCTGACATCTTTCACTTATCATAATGCCTTTAAGGTCCATCCACATTGCCACAAATTGTAGGATATCTTTGTTTTTTGATGGATGAATAATATTCCATCCCATATCACAACATCTTTATCCATTTATCTGTCAGTGGACAGTGAGCTTGTTTCTTTCTCTTGGCTATTGTAAAAAAAAAAAAAATGCTGCAATGAACATGGGAGTTCAGATGTCTTTTTCGCTTAGTGTTTTTCTTTCCTTTGGATGTATTCCCAGAAGCAGAATTGATGGATCATATGGTAGTTCTATTTTTAATTTTTTAAGGAACCTCCATGTTGTTTTTCATAATGGCTGCACTAATTTACAATCCCACCAACAGAGCACAAGTGTTTGCTTTTCTACACATCCATGCCAGCATTTGTTATCTCTTAGCATCTTTTTGATGATAACCATTCTAACATGTGTGAGGTGGTATCCCATTGGGGTTTCAATTTGCATTTCCCTAATGACTGGTGATGTTAAGCATCCTTTCATGTACCTGTTGTTCATTCATAAATCTTCTTTGGGGGAAAAAAATCTATTCAGGTACTTTGCTCATTTTTAATTGTTTTTTGTTGTTGTTGTTGTTGTTTTTGTGGAGGGGGGAGGCAAGCTTCACTATTAAGTTGAGTTCTTTATATATGTTGAATATTAACCCCTTGTCAGATATGTGGTTTATCTTTTACTTTTTATTGATCATTATTTTTCTATGCAGAAGCTTTTTAGTTTTATATAGTCTCACTTACTTTTTTTTTTATTTTGTTGCTTGTGTCATATCCAAAAAATCATTGCTAAGACCCATGTCAAGGAGCTTTATTCCTATGTTTTCTTCTAGGAGTTACATAGTTTCCAGTCTTACATTTAAATCTTTCATGCATTTCTAGTTAATTTTTGTGAGTGGTATAAGATATGGGAAAAATGTCATTCCTTTCCATGTGACTATCTACTTTTTTTAGCACCATTTACTGAAAAGATTTCATGTTCTCCATTGATTTTTCTTGGCTCCTTTGTCAAATATTAGTAGACTACATGCTTGGGTTTATTTCTGGGCTCTTAAATCTGTTCAACTGTTCTTTTTGTCTGCTTTTATGCCAATGCCATACTGTTTTAACCATAGCTTTTTAGTATAGCTTGAAATCAGGAAGTGTGTTCCCTCCTGCTATCCTCTCAGGATTCCTTTGGCTATTTGAGATTTTTGTGGTTTCATATAATTTGAGGAATACTTTTTTTTCCATTGCTGTAAAAAAAAGCCATTAGAATGGCATTGTAAAAGGGATTGCAGTGAATCTACCAACGGCTCTGATACCTCACTCTACACCTTAAAGAACTAGAAAAAGGAACAAACTTAGCCCAAAGTTGGAAGAAAGAGAGGGAACAAAGAAAATTAGAGTAGAAATAGTTGAAATAGAGATCAGAAAAATAGAAAAACTTAACCAAACAGTTGATTCTTTGAAAAGATAAACAAAGCTGACAAACTTTTTGCTAGACTAACCCAGACAAAAGAGAGAAGACACAAATCAACAAAACTATAAATGAAAAGGAGTCATTACAACTGATACCACAGAAACACAAGGAATCGTAAGAGGCTATTATGAATAACGATACACCAACAAACTGGACAGTCTACAAGAAATGGAACAATTTTTTAAAAAGATTTTCTTTATTTATTTCAGAGAGAGAGAGAATGAGAGAGAGCTTGAGAGGGGAGAAGGTCAGAGGGAGAAGTAGACTCCCCGTAGAGCTGGGAGCTGGATGCGGGACTCGATCCTGGGACTCCAGGATCAGGACCTGAGCTGAAAGCAGTTGCTTAACCACCTGAGCCACCCAGGCGCCCGAAATGGAACAATTTTTAAAAACATACAATTTACCAAGAATGAATTAGGAAAAAATAGAAAATATGAATAAGAAATTACTATTAAGGAGATTGAATCAGGGGGAAAAAAAAATCTCCCAATTAAAAAAAGGCCATAACCAAATGGCTTCATTTATAGCTTTTACTCAATACTTAAAAGAGAATTAACACCATTGCTCCCCATACACTTCCAAAAATCAAGGAGGAACAAACACTCCTAAACTGATTTTAGAAGACCAGCATTATGCTCCCTCTAATTCTGAGATTTTATTATTCTATAAAAAGAAACAAACAATGGAAAGAATGTTTCTGTCTAGAACTGTATTAGTTAGTTTAATTTTAAAAACGTGAGGGATGCCAGGGTGACTCAGTGGGTTAAGCATCTGACTCTTGATTTGGGATCATGTTATGATCTCAGGCTTGTCATAATTCATTATTAACTTTAAAACAGTAACAACTAGATAAGTAACATATAAAATATTTAAATTAAGGTAATATGTTTTCTATTGCTTGCAATTCTAAATTAAAATCCCACTTTTTGTTGCTGTCTCATGAGGTGTGGAGATACTGAATAATTTATCCATGATGCCTCTGGTAAATGAGATGATAGTAGTTAGTAACTAATGAGGTACTTTGGTTATTTGGAGAATCTATTTGCATTCAAAGAGTCCAGGAGAGAAGTGAACAGTCTTTAGTTTTATCACTCATTTATTGATTTTCTTTTTTTAAAGAATTTTACATTTTTATTAGTAAATGATAATTACAATCAAAGCCATAAATTGGGAGAAAATAAAATCATCCAAGAGATGAACTTTTCTTTATTCTGTGATTAAACTCTTTTATGCTTCAAGTATTTTAGATAGAACCTTGGGCATAAATATTTGTCTACACTAGGTGGACTTAAAAGGCACTTTTAAAATAATACTTGCTTGATGGATTTTTCTTTTTTCAATTTTTGTAGCTTCAATTTCATTTTAACAACATCCAAATGGCTTTTCAAATATATAATCATTTTAAAAGCTATGATATGTTTAAATGAACAGTAGAACTTTTATCTTTTGTAATCTTAGCTACAGTCCTCTTGTAAATGAAAGGGATAAATGTAAAGTCCTGAATCATTCTGGATTTAAGTATTTTAAATTGTTGGCAATAAATAATTAGAAATGAGAAACCAATCCAGGAAAACATCTCACTGAGCCCATTTATTAAACATTGACATTTCCTGCTTCAAAAATATTTAAAGTTATTCCATCAAAATGTCAAAATAAACCAATCTACTTCCATAAATTAGGTTTGTCTGTTAATATTGTTGATGAGAAAAAGCAGTAACATTAAAATCACTCTGCTAAGACATTTCCAGATGATGTAGTTCATATATACATACATTTAACACTGTATCCCATGATTATGCTTTCTTATAAAGCTATAGGAAAAGGAAAAGCAAATAGAAAAACAAAAGCATAGTAATGAGAAATGTATATATAACAGGAAGCACTGACAGGCCAATTCTGAAATATCGTGAGTAAAATAAAAATTATATTTAAACATGGGGCATATTAATCTTAGTTTAAAATAGAAAAATGTTGTCATTTTGTATTTTTCCATATACCATATCATCTTAGGTGCCTGGAAGGTACTGTGATAAAACCTGGCTGAGTCAGAAGCATGGAGTATAGTCTTCCAAATGCATCAAGTAACTGAAGAGCCTCAAATGTATAAATGCAAGAAAAGGAAATAGCAGAGGAAGAAAAAGCTACAAAGAAGCTGCCTTTAAAGAGTAAGAAGCAAAGATAACAAAGAACGAACAGCTCCATTCCATTCACTGTTCTATTTGTCGACTGGTCAAAAAAGACATAGCTCATTCTTCAGGCTTTTCTTTGGAAAAGCAAGAAATGAAAGTAAATAGACCGTAAGATATGATAGAAGCAGGCACAGAAAAAGAGGAGGAAGAGGAAGAAAAAGAAGAAAAGGTTGAAGAGAGGAGACATAGACCTTGATGATGAGAAAGGAAACTAAAAATAGGAGACAAAAAAATTCTGGAGAATAGTCTGTTAACTTCAATAAAACCAAACATGCAGGATTAGAAAGTGGGACAATTTAGAATTTGCAAATGACCCAGTACTAAATAATAAAAATAATAAAAATTTTCCTTGTGTCAGATGAATTTACAGATGAATCTGTAGAATTAAAACTGACTAGAAAGTATATGTGTTTCTAAGTATAAATCATAAATCATATAGTAGCAAAGAACAGATTTAGCAATCTGAGGAAAACCAGTTTGCATCCCCCTCCAAAAAAAGAAATGAAAACTAAAACAAACAAAAAATAAAACCCACATAAAGTTACAACAATGATGAAATGTTAGAAGTTCAATTTAGCACTAACTTGTTTACTACAATAAATAATGGAAAGTAAATGTCTGATCCTTTATATAACCACAGAAACTCACTATGACCAATATATATTTTGAAGAAAACTGACATTAACTTTAGGATTATCATCATGTAAAGACTTTGTGGTTATCAAATGAACTAACTGGGAGCCACCAGACCATTCACATAATTGCATACTAAAACACAAGATGGGTTTCCAGCCCTAATTTGGGCAGAGAAATGGGCAGTCCTGGGGGCCAAACGTGGGCACACTAGGCCAGCCAGGAAGGAATTCTGGAAAGGAATACTGGATATAAACCAGAGCTGGAATCAAAAGAAGAATGAAAAGGAGGGATTTAAGGTTTTTTTTTTAATAAATGTATTTATCACAGAATGTGTGCTTGAGGGTACATGAGACACTGCAGACTGGTTGCTTCTCCACTGGCTCCGGTCAGGGATGAGTAGTTAGTAAATCATGTAGATGTAATTCATTCCAATTCACTTCTATTAACTGATATTGATGGATGGAAGATGAATAAGAAAAGGAAAATGTCTCTCCCCATGTACCTTAAATGAATTGGCCTGAGTTTGGAATGATCTCAGTACCTATTCTTTCTACTCTGATTTTAGCTGTGGAGGTTTGGGCTGGTTCAGTGTAATAAAAAATCAATCGTGGTATGATTCCAGCTTTCAATAACAGATAATTTTGATATTTAAACTCTTCTGGAACATTAAAAAAGATGGAATGATTCTTAATTAGTTTTGCAAAAATATAATAATTCTGGTACCAATATCTGAAATATATAGCACAAAAAAGAAAACTGTAGCTCATTTTAAAACAAAAATATGGATACAATTTTTAAATAAATCACTAATAAATTCTAAAGTAAATAATACATAAAGAGAATTATGTGTTACCAAACAGGTTTTAGCCTAAAAATTCAAACATAGTTATTATTAAACACCTTTTAAGAATATACCATATTAATAGTTTTAATATTTTTAAAATACATATCACTGTTTTATAAAAGAATAATAACAGAACATTTGCTTCTAACCAAAGAATAAGGGTGCCTGAGTGGCTCATTCAGTTAAGCAACTGACTCTTGGTTTCAGCTCAGATCATGATCTCAGGATCCTGAGAGGAGCCCTACCTCTGGATCCATGCTGGGTGTGGAACCAGCTCCAGATTCTCTCTCTCTGTCTCCTTCTGCTCCCCCTGCCCCCACCATGCTCTCTTAAAAAAAAAGAAAAAAATCAACCAAACAACAACTAAGTTTTAACAAGCTGTAAAACAGTCTACAAATGGTAAACTTATAAAAGATAACAGTCATCAAAGAGCAAACAACCCCATACTATAAAGTGAAATACTGGCAACATCTCATTGAAGTCCAAATGCTAATAGCAACATTAGTATTTAACACCGTGTTAGAAGTTCTGGACAATACAAAGAGATAAGGCATGGTATAATTAGGTGTAGTTTTTGGAAAAAAATAAACTTATTTAAGGAAATACAATTAAACATAAAATTAAGATGAAAAAAATTCCATTAAAAAATTATAATGTGGCTAGAGGTAAGGGAAATGTACACAGCCACATGGCTCTCCTATACTCCAAAAATAACCTTTACAGAGGTATGAACTTTAACAAACTACCTTTACCTTCCAACATACAGGAAAAAATTAATTTCAGTATTAGAAAATTGATTTCATCTTTCTCACCAGTCCCTGCACTGTTGGGTAGTGTTAGAGACATAGGGTAGATAAAGATGGTGACCTGTAACTTGCTCATGAAGGGACCACCTCTAATATACTCTCTTTTGATTTACATACTGAGAACAAGTTCAGCTATTTTAATTTTTGAATTTCTTACATTAGTAATGATGTGAGGTACCATAAAAAATTCTACTGAGTTGAATCCTCATGTCTACAAAACTTAAAGAATTTACCCTGGAGATAGGAAACCAAAGCAAACAGCTTACAGGTGGCTGTTGTGCAGTTTTAATTCTAGAGCTGCCTGAAACCTCCTCTGCTAAGATTACAAACAATAGCTCCTCAAGTCTCATTCTGATACCTTGTAGGAAGATGCCTTTTTATTGGGTTCTAAAAAGGAGAACTAATGAGAGGTGGAATCAGAAAAAAATTTAAAGACATCATAATTCTCCCCAAAAAGGTTTTACTTACTTAAGATCACCACATCAAACGCAGAAATTTAATTCAGTTGTAAATGTGCAGGATAATCCCCAAAGCAGAATAAGAATGAAGAAGCCAAATATGGTCTCCCCCGCCCCCGTCCGCTATCTATCATGAAGTATATGATTAAATGTTTGTGTTTTACAAAAGTTAAAGCACATTTCACCAGTCATGTGCCCCTTCATTCTCTGAGTTTGGCAGTTGACCAATGAAATTAAAACCATTTATAATTCAGCCATTAAAGAGTAGATTATTTTAAAAACCTATTTGATAACAAAGGTGCCCTTATTCAATAAGCTTTTATAATCTTTAAATTGAAAGATTTCAATGCATCGAGCTCATTCAGATCTAAGAGTTTTAAGATCAAGGTATCATATTTAGGGCAGGCTAAATGGTGTATTAAATGTGATAAGCCCCACATTCTCTTGAGTTATGCTCGTTAAACTTAAAAGATGCAATTTGTAACATCAAGAAACATTGATAATGATAATAAGGGTGAATGCAAATATAGTGGAGTATATTTGCCAGCACGTAAAAA
Organism: Taxidea taxus jeffersonii; assembly: GCA_003697995.1. Lineage (NCBI taxonomy): Eukaryota > Metazoa > Chordata > Mammalia > Carnivora > Mustelidae > Taxidea > Taxidea taxus. The sequence continues at coordinate 154,282 of ML109336.1, read as the reverse complement.
AAATTTTCTTTTTATAATTCCCCGCCATTTTAGGACCTATCAGTATCTTAAGACCTATCACAATTTCTGCATAGCAGTTTGTAATTTATGCCTGAGTCCTCTGATACACAAACATAACATACTTGAGGTTCTGTCTACAAAATACTGGTGTTCTATATATGTATTTATAGGTTTTTTCTCTCTGTGATTGATTTTGGATAATTTCTCTTGCTTGGTATTCTAATTTACTAACCTTTTCTTCTGTAGTGTCCCTTATGCCAGATTGTTGATAACTGATTTTATGAAAACAGTTTTTTT
>ML109336.1:127386-153585 GCA_003697995.1 Taxidea taxus jeffersonii | reverse complement strand
AATTTTATGTCATCTTATAAATGATGCATGTCTCTTTCTCTTTCTCTGTCTCTTCAAGTGTGTGTGTTTCTGTCTCCCTTTATGTATTTGTATATACACATGTATAAAAATAAAATTCATAAATATATAAAATCTCATTAGGGAGATAAAACATTTCTCTCTTTAAATTTAAATACATTTTACTTGTATAAGCAATAATTTGATAATAGATTCCCTTATTTAATTTTCCCTTTGCCTTTTACTTTTTAATTTTATTAAAATGTTTACATAGCTGTGAGGTGAAATGTACAAACCCAAAATCTTTTGAAAGAATTCTAAATTCTATCCATATAACTTCCATCTAGTTCCACTCTTAAGACACAGTTTTTTTAGGTCATGGCTTCATCTCAGGTCATGATCCCAGGGTCCTAGGATCAAGTCCCACATCAGGCTCCCTGCTCAGCAGGGAGCTTGCTTCTCCCTCTGCCACTGCTCCCCCTACTTGTCCTCTTTCTGTCTGACAAACTAATCAATTAATTAATTCAAAACAAAATAATTTTTAGGGGCACCTGGGTAGCTCAGTCAGTTAAGCATTAGAGTCAATTTCCACTCAGTCCTGATCACAGAGTTGTGGCATCAAGCCCCATGCTGGGCTCCATGCTCAATAGGGAATCTGCTTTTCTCCCTCCCCTTCTGCCCATCCTTCTGCTTGCACTCACTCTCTCTCTCTCTCTCTCACACATACTCAAATAAATAAATAAATAAATAAATCTTTAAAACACACGCACACACACAAATTGATTAATTTTTTTCTGTATTCTTCCTGTTAAAAAAAATATGAACCAAAATAAATATTATTTCTATGCTCAATCTGTCTTTTTTTTATAAAGATATAACTTATTTATTTGACAGACAGAGATCACAAGTAGGCAGAGAGGCAGGCAGAGAGAGAGAGAAGGAGAAGCAGGCTATGCTGAGCAGAGAGCCTGATGTGGGGCTCAATCCCAGGACCCTGGGATCATGATCTAAGCTGAAGGCAGAGGCTTTAACCCACTGAGCCACCCAGGTGCCCCTTAATCTGTGTCTTTTCTTCAGTAAGGATTGAATACCATTTGTAGTGTCTTTTCACACAACATAGCCTGATCATCCTTACCCAAGCATATAGAAAGATGTTTTCTATTCTTGATAGTTCTTTCTTGTGTGGATCTTAATTCAAACTGTGTCATTGGCTAAAAATTATTTGGGTTTTGCTCATTTGTTTTGTTTTGTTTTGGTCTTTTTTATTTAAAATAGTGCAACAATGAATAATCTTGTGCTTTGATTTTTATATCTGTGCCACTTCTTTTTTTTTTAAGATTTTATTTATTTATTTGACAGAGATCACAAGTAGGCAGGCAGAGAGAGAGGGGGAAGCAGGTTCCCTGCTGAGCAGAGAGCCCAATGAGGGACTCAATCCCAGGACCCTGAGATCATGACCTGAGCCGAAGGCAGAGGCTTAACCCACTGAGCCACCCAGGCTCCCGGCCACTTTGTTTTTGAGAGCAGGTTCCTAGGAGTGGTTTTTCTAGGTCAAAGGATTAATTTACATATCATTTTGCAGTTACCAAGTTACTTAACAGAATGGTTGTATCTTTTTTCATTTCTACCCACTTGATCGTGAGAACCTGCTAAACTTTTAAGTTTTTGCTATTGTTATCAATGACAAATCATATCTCACTCGGTATGGTACATTTGCATCTTATTTACAAGGAAGTTTGACAATCTCTTCCTCTGAAATGAATCAGAGAGGGAGACAAACCATGAGAGACTATGGACTCAGGAAACAGGGTTTCAGAATAGGGGGGCCGGGTAGCTGGGTGATGGGTATTAAGGAGGGCACATGCTGTGATAAACTTGGGTATTATACACAACTAACAAACCATTGAACACTGTATCAATAACTAATAATGTACTATATGTTGGCTAACTGAACATAATAAAAAAGAAAAAGATGAAATAAATATATATGTGTGTGTGTATATATACACACATATATGCATATTATATATATACACATATGTGTGTGTATATATATAATCTCAACCATTAAGGATCTTACTAATACGTTTAAAGTACATAGTGAATTCATTTCTTAGGGCATCTGCAACAAAGTAACACAATTGGAATGCCTTACACATGGAAACGTATTCTCTTACAGTTCTGGAGGTTAGAAATTTGAAATCAAGGTGTGGGTAGGGTTTGCTCCTTCTAAGGGCTCTGTAGGAGGATGTAATGTGTTCCCCTCTCTCCTAGCTTCTGATGACTGCCAGCGGTCCTTGGGCACCTCATTTGTAGATGCATCTCTCCAATATCTCCCTCTCTCTTCACATAGCATTCTTCCTGTGCATCTCTGTCTTCCCTTGGAGTTCTGTCTCCGTGTATCTGTATCCAAATTTCCCTCTTGTTATGAGGACACCAGTAATTAGTAAGGGCCATCTTTCTGCAGTATGACCCAAACTTACCTCAGCTAATTACATCTGCATGCCCTATTTCCAAAGAAGATCACATTCTGGTACTAGACATTAGAACTTCGCCATATCTTTTTTCAGAAATTCACGATTCAACCCAGAACCCAGGAGAGTTACCTTAGTATGTTGGTAATGTTAGACAATGCTTGTTGGTATTCAGCAACATTTGATTCCCCTTCCCCCCCTTCCACAGCCCATGGTTAGATGACACTGTATAGGAACTTTACATCTGAGTACGGCACGTGATTATTTCTTAACAGTGAACTACAAATGTATATGATAGAAGTAATATGTGATATATGTAGGTTGAACAGTTAAGAGCCCAGATGCTTCTTTCATTCTCCTGACCTTCACCGCTCTGCACACCTCCTCAGTCTAGACCCTAAAAACACAGTGAAGAACTTTTTTCTCACAGAAATATGGAAATAAAACCCAAATTTCTGAATAACTCTCTGGAAAATAGCTTCTTCTATTCCTACTTGTATTGAAATGTCATTTGACTAAGAAATAGCTTTTAGTGATGTTATGCCTGTAAGAATGGAAAATTATTTCTTTAATAATTTCAGAAGAGAAACTTTAAGTGTTTGCTGCTTGTGGGTATTGGGTGGTGAAGAAACTTTTAACAGTGGTTGGAAATTTGGAGTTCCATGTTATGCCGCCAAAAACTATGGGTAAAATTGTCACCTACAATAACTTGGGAAGCAGAACATAAACTTACTTAGGCTGCATCCCTACTCATTACCTGTTGGAGTCTTCCTTGGACAACATATTGCAAGAAAGAGGAGATCAGAAAATATTTGTCCAGGTTATGAGCAGAAATAGAAAAGGATAGAGAAAGTCCATAAATTTTAAACTTTTAGAGCCTTAAAAGCCTACTGCTTTTCTCCAAACAAAAATAATAGGTGAGAATTAAAAACAAGATCTGTGATATTCCTTAGTTGAGTCTTGTGACTTGGTCTTGAGGTAAACATCAGTTGAATGTAATTCCTTTGCTTCAGGTAGGCCCAGACTTGGGGTAGAGAGAGCCATGGGCAAAAAAACAAAACAAAAGCACAAACAGAAAACATAAGTCAGATTAGAAATATATGTCTGAAAGAGAGTTTTGGGCATGACTGCTGGCGCTTGGAGCTGACTGGAAAAAAAAAAACAGATAAGAAGCATAAAAGGTTTTTAAGAGAACTAAAATGCCAAGGAAAGACTGAGTTTGGAATACAAAGAATATCTTGCAATTGTAGTTAAGAGTCTTAAAATAACACTCACAATAGATCCTGTAAGGGTGATGAAGGAATTTGATCTTCAGTGACTTGGCAAACTTGAAATGTTTTGTGAGTACTGATAATGAAATTTTCTGTAGGCTTAGAAATAATGTTCCTCCTTGTTATGAGAATACTATTGAATTCATTCCCCATTAAGATGATCTAGACCTAACAACTGAAGAACTGTGTTATAAATTCCTTTTAGACCCCCACCCCTCCAGCACAAAACCAATAAAAGACTTACTTTTTTTCCAAAAAAATTAAAAAAATGAAAATCAATTATTTTATATTCACAAAATAAAATGCTTAATTAAATTAGAAATTATTTATCCATGTTGGGTTTAGATAATTAACTTTCAAAAATATCTTCATGGTTCTTTATGGTCCAACAGTTATATTGACTATGTGAACCATATTGCCATTTGTCTAAACTAGTTTCTTTAAGTAATATGATATAAATAATAAATTCATGAAAATTTGCTGTGAAAATTGATTTCAGATTATAATGCCTCCTAAGCCTCCTGATTTGTTGCCTGAAGTTGTATGAAGTGAGTGCAGAGGCATAAATATCTATATGTGTTGAGGGAAATTTACTGGCAGAACCAAGATTAGCATATTAGAAAATCTATTACTAAAGGAAAAGTTATTTTATGCTGTGTTTTGTTAGAGGGATAAATTTTTGAGGGCTGAGTGTTTCCCAACCTTAGGGAATTCCACTTAACTTCTGTTTGTGTTAGTGTCTCCCTGCTAAGTTTGGATCACAGAACATGAAAACTGTATTAAATATGGACTGAAGTCAAGACTCAGATTTTGTTTTCACATATGCATTTAGAATTTTTATCTTGAGATAGTGAGGAAATGTGAAGAAAATGAGATACCAAGAACATACTGAGAGTGACAAATGTAAAGCCATGACATGTTCAGAAGTTAAATAAGGAGTTAAATATTCGCAGGTGAGTGCTAGGGATGTGGAAGTGCTGTGATTTAGACTGAGGAGAACATAACAGGTTGAGGGTTATGACAAAAATGAGAGTGTTATTTCCCAAAATGTGTTCTATAAAAATAAGTTCTATGGTTAAAATAAATTGTATAGCCTAAAATAAAAAAATTCAACAGTTTCCTTAAAGATCTCCATTAATTTGCTAATATTTGTTGTGAGTCAAAAAAAAATGTATGGTAGTGGGGCATGTGGGTGGCTCAGTGGGTTAAGCCTTTGCTTTCAGCTCAGGTCATGATCTCAGCATCCTGGGATTGAGCCCCTACATCGGGCTCTCTGCTCATGGGGAGCCTGCTTCCTGCTCTGTCTCTGCCTGGCTCTCTGCCTACTTGTGATCTCTCTCTGTCAAATAAATAAATAAAATCTTTAAAAAAAATTGCGTGGTAGAGACACTTCAGTGTAAACTGTGCAGAGTTTTCATACCTTTGACAACAGGGTTTTTATTAATAGAGCTTTTTTAGCTCCAGTGTTCTAGGTATGACCCTTGGGAAAATACTGATTCTGTGAAAAGATGTGGCAATTACAGGAAAGTCTGTGTGGTACTATTGATGTGAAGTAGTCCTAACAGTGATAATCAAATATAGTATGTGCCGTAGGAAATTTAGTCCCGATTCTGTACTGAATGTGTCTGATGCACCAAGCACACATTCTCCATTATGATTGGCATGTTTTAATTTAATTCCTCAATTTTAGTTTTCTTTTTCTGACCACAGCATTGTCTCATTCATTTTAACCGTATATATGTGTACTTAAAATAGATACTCATGAGCAGTAAGTCAAGTACCCGTAGAGCCAGGCAGTTTTGGCCAGAGTGAGTGGTGGGTCTCAACCTGATGTGGATGTGGAGCACAGAACAATGGCGGCACCCTGGGGACAATTACATTTGTGTTGGAGACATACTTACAATATTCTACAAATAATTGTATGAACCGTAATACACATATCCAGATGTTGGTTTGCTGTTTATTTCCCTAGACAAATAAAATGGCTGGGTATCAAAAGATAACTCATAACATGAGGACAAGTGAATCAGAAGTGTCAGAAATGGTGTATTTCAGAGAACACTTGACCAGGCCCCTAATTCCCACAATTTTGGGCTAGTCATTTAATCTTTATAGGTTTCCATAGTAAGGGGGTTGTGAGGGATTTGCACTGAGATACCTGCCATTCAAAAAGATGATTACAATCTTGGCTTGAATTGTTCTTGAAAAATAAAATGACTCCTACTTCCCAGATATATTTGTGTGTGGCTTTAAACTGCTTGAACTATTTAAATGATCATTTTTATTTCATTATGATTCACCTTGTCAAAAATGTTATGCTCTTATCACAGCTTAAGGAACTACCTTTCCACATTGTTAATGTTGAATTTACCCTAATTAATGTGTCTTTTGTGAATATACTGTCATAAAAGCATTGTAAATCCACAATTACCAGAGGTTTCTCCATCTTGTTTTTGTAATAAAACTTTGATAAACCATTCCAGTAAGTAACTGTGGTGGGAGGAGGAAAAATGGGTTTAAGACTCATGAATTGGGGGGCACCTGGGTGGCTCAGTGGGTTAAGCCTCTGCCTTGGGCTCAGGTCATGATCTCGGGGTCCTGGGATCAAGCCCCGCATCGGGCTCTCTGCTCAGCGGGGAGCCTGCTTCCTTCTCTCTCTCTGCCTACTTCTCTGCCTGCTTGTGATCTCTATCTATCAAGTAAATTAAAAAAAAAAAAGACTCATGAACTGGGATTGGTATTGGAATTTATTTAAAATTTAAGGAGTGAGAGGAGGGTTGGGGGGAAGGTAACTGGGTGATAGGCATTAAGGAGGACACTGGATGTAATGAGCACTTATTCTGATATGCAACTGATGAATCACTAAATTCTACCCCTGAAACTAATAATACGTTATAAGTCAACTAAATTGAATTCATATAAATTATTTTAAAAAGAAAAAAAATTAAAATGAAATAAAATTAAATTTGAGGAGTTATTCTTGTCGGATGCTAATAACTGATTTAGCAAGAATTGGCCACAAAAATAAACTACTGAATTCAAAAATAGACATTTAGTCTCTGGGCATTTTATTTCAATTTTATTGTTATTGATTCTTTGATCCTTGCTTATTTAGACTGTGTTCTACCTTTTTAAAGTGTTCTACCACCATCTAGTGTCAACAAGTAGAAAGTTCATGATTTTACTTTATGGATTTTTCAATTTATAAAATAATATATGAAAGTTTGTATGATTTTGACAATATAAGATATATAAAAATTTTCATCATCAACACTTGACTCAATATTGGCTTTATGAGAAATATAAATAAATTATGCAAAATGGTACCTAAGATTATTAGAAGTAATACATTAGATTTAATACTCAGTAGGAATATTTATTGAGACATTTTCTTTCTAAGTTACAAAAGAGGCAAATAATTGGCCATCTGATTTTTTTGTAATTTAAATTCCAGTTACTTAATTTAAATTCCAGTAGATACTGGAATTACTCATTGAGGTTCTCTTCCTGTGACAACAATTTTAACAATATCTTTAGTGAATCTATAAAAAGAAAGTATAGTTTAATATTTCTTCTAGCATAGTTGAGCACCATCTGTTTCTTTGTGAAAGTATCAGCTCATCCCTCTGTGATGTGACATCTGTCACTTTTTGGGGGGTAGATAATTTTTTTTCTCTTTTTAAGTTTCATATTTTTATTTAAATTCCAGTTAGTACCATACAATGCAATATCCATTTCAATTGTACAATTCAGTGACTCAACACTTCCATTTGATGCCTGGTGCTCATCACAAGTGCCCTCCTTAATCACCATTACCTGTTCTGCCATCTCCCAGCCACCTCCCTTCTGGTTACCATCAGTTTGTTCTCTATAGTTAAGTCTGTTTGTTTGTTTGCCTCTCTCTTTTTCTCTCCTAGGATTGTTTGTTTTGTTTCTTAAATTTCATATATGAGTGAAATCATATGACATTTGTCTTTCACTGGCCGACTTATTTTGCTTAGCACGACACACTGTAGCTGTGTCCACCTTGTTGCAAATGACTAGATTTCGCTGTTTTTATGACTGAGCAATATTCCACTGTTTATCTATACCACATCTTCTTTATTGATTCATTAGTCAATGGACATTTTAGTTCTTTCCATAATTTGCCTATTATTGATAATGCTGCTCTAAACATTGGGGTGCATGAATCCCTTCAAATTAAGAATTTTTGTATTTGGGTAAATACCTAGTAGTGAAATTGTTGGGTCTTAGGGTAGTTCAATTTTTAACTTTTTGGGAAAACTCCATACTGTTTTCCAGAGTGGTTGAATCACTTTGCATTCCTACCAGCAGTGAAAGAGTGTTCCCTTTTCTCCATCTCCTCACCAATACCTACTGTGTCCTGTGTTGTTAATTTAAACCACTTTGGTGTGAAGTGATATCACACTCTATTTTGGGTCAAGTAATTTTTAAACACACTGAAATATATGGCAGAGTAGTGGATACCTGGATGAACAGTTGCCTTTGGTAAAACTCACTTTACTCTTCATTGTTCACTTCTACATTACTTACATATTAGAACCCTTGTCATTGAATTCAAAACCTTAATTAAACATTCAAAATTATGAATAGGCTGTCAGTGATACCTCATATTAGCATCCACGAGTTATTCAATGGTATAATCAGTGTTTCTAGTTATAAAGTGGATGAGTTTGCATTCTGTGTCTTTATTAAATACATTATAATTCATCTGTAATAGCTCATAATCGGAAACCTGAATGTACTTCATAATTATTTTGTGTTTCATTAGCAATTAATTAGTAATTGTTCAGCATTTATTAGGTACTCGCTGCTCCAACTCTTATAACCTTGAAGAGTAACATTGTCTCAAAATAGTTTAGTCTTGTATCTTTAGTCCTTGTAGACAACATAATCAATATTAAAAATTCAATATTGACCAAGTAGAATATATAGCAATCAATAAACTATTTATGGGCATATGTTAATAGATTTATAAAAATTGCTGCTGAAGTGAATGTATTGTGTTAAGGAATAAGGTCATGTCCTCATTTCATCAAAACCTTTTGATACTTAAGATCAATTAATAGCCACAAAAAACAATGTCAAAATGTCCTGTTTGCTAGTTATTATAAGCCCACCTGGTTACAATTTCATTATAATGACTAAAGGAGTCATACAAAAATTCACAGTTCTAGTCTAATTACATTTCATAACAATGGCAAATTTGGGCTGGAATCCTATGAGGTGTGAGATCAGCCAACGTTTTTAGAGCTGACTGTAATGTTCTGAGTTTCTAAAATTTGTTCTTTGATCATTTACCACATCTATTTATTTGTGCATTAGAGGACAATGCTGAAGTGTTTAAGTATTATCTATAGGCTCATTCTACCTTAATTTACATCTCTTGTTTTTCAGGTCTTTCCCTACTCCCCATTTCCACTTGAACATATAATGGTATTTCATACTACACATATTCAAAAACACTAAACTCAGTTTCCCTCACAATCTGCCCCCCTGTATTTTCCATTTTTATTGCTGGTAATTCACACCTTTATGTTGCACAATCCCCAGATCTTCACTTCTCTGTTGTGTCACACCCCACACTCACTGGCAACCTTCAAATATAACTTGAATCTGATGACCTCACACCATGTCCACACCTACCACCCTGGCCTCAACCACCTGCAACAGACTCCTAACTAGTGTTCCTGTTTTAATCCTTTTCCATTCATTCCCTCCTCCATAGTCTTAGCTCAGTAAAGCACTGGAGTAACCCTTTCAATACATATGTTTAATTGTATTACTCTACTTCTTAAAACTTCCAGTGACACCCATGTCACATTACAGAAAGGCCAAAAAAAATTTTTTTTTAAATATTTTATTTATTTATCCGCCAGAGAGATCACAAGTAGGCAGAGAGGCAGAGAGAGAGGAGGAAGCAGGCTGTCCGCAGAGCAGAGAGCCCGATGCGGGGCTCGATCCCAGGATGCTGGGATCACGACCCCAGCCGAAGGCAGTGGCTTTAACCCACTGAGCCACCCAGGCGCCCCCAGAAAGGCCAAAATTTTTACAGTGGCCTACAGATCTAGCCTCCACTTTGCCTACTCTTCCCTACTCAGTCTTTTCCAAGTCCTCTGCCCTCCTTTTACTTCTCTAAGCACACATTGGATCCTTCCACCACTCATACTCACTGCTTCATGGACCCAGCACTCCATAATTCTTTCCTCCTCGTCCTTCTGTTATTATACTTAGATGTGATCTTAAAGATTTTTCTCCAGCAATCTGTCTACAACTCACCCCCATTCCACCCCTCACAACCCTTACTCTCTGCTTTATCTTCCTTTACAGTACTTACCACTATTTAACATACTGTTTATACTACCCTTCCGTTGGTTTGGTGACTAATTTCATTGTCTAGAATATAAACTTAAGGAATACCCAGTAGTTAATTCTTCATTCACTGCTATATTCTAATACAAAGAACAGTATCAGGCACTTAATAAATATAATGGCTGAATGAATGAATGGACAGATTCAATCAATTTCCCCTCAAAAATGTTCTAGATTGACTTCAGTGCAAGAATTGCACTGAATGGTTTTTGAACAAATTAAGTCAATTTTATATATTTTTTAAAAAATAAATATTGAAAATATGATCTGATGTTACAAATATTAAACCCAGTACTCTCTATCCAGGAAGTCAAAGATCTCTGAGGATTAATTCACAAGGCAGAAAAGCAGGCCTGTTCTCCAGGCAAATAGTGTGTTTCATTCACTTTCTTTTTATTGTTTCTCACTGAATACTTGGCTTTCTACCAACTAAATACACAATATCTTTTTCATATGTAAATCCTTTCAAGCTGTGTAATAGTAGTTCAAGGTCAGGACGCACTGTGGCTTGTTGCAATGGAATGTCAAAGGGTAGATGTGAGTAAGAGGCTGAAACATGTGCTTACTTGATCCTAAGGTGCCTTCAGCTTCTCTTAAACGTTCACCCAGCAAGCTGAGGATGCATCAGAAAAAAATGTGTGTGTGGCCTTTAGTGTTCTACCTTTCTCCTCATTTTCTTGTGAGTAACAAGTCATGTGTAGTAACCACTTTTTTGACATAAAGACAATAATAGAACACCAGAACTAATTATGAATGAAGAATCAAACATATAGGGGCTCCTGGGTGGCTCAGTGGGTTGGGCCTCTCTGCCATCTGCTCAGGTCATGATCTCAGGGTCCTGGGATCAAGCCCCGTGTCAGGCTCCCTGCTGAGTGGAGAGCCTGCTTCTCCCTCTCTCTCTCTGCCTGTCTCTCTGCCTACATATGATCTCTGTCTCTGTCAAATAAATAAAATAAAATAAAATAAAAGAATCAAATGTATAAAAGGGAAACTATCTGTCTCTTTGTATATTGACTGATATGAAAAGAACTGATATCTTGAGATATCTAATATGCTTATGTCTTTTATTACTCAGTCTTTCCTAAACTCTGTGATTGTGTAAGTTACAACTTGCATCTGAACTAATCAAGACAAAGGGAAAGCACTCTGTATTTAATGGTATTTAGTACACTCACCTTACAAACTTAAATTCACTCAAATAATTGCTAAAGCACAGCATCATTTATGTGCTTAACAACATTTTGTGTAATACAAATACAGTGCATCTATATTTACTAATGTCAAAGATAATCTAAATAAAACACCCCTCAATTTCCTCTCTGAAAGCAAGAAAATTTCGTGTGTTTACCAAAATGAAAGAAGATTTTTCTGGATGATTTTTTTTAATGTGAAGAGAGTGCAATTTTTTAATTTATGTAGTTTGTTTTCCACTTTTCTTAAGGTATAGTTTCCATACAGCACTCTGTAAGTTTAAGGTAATCAGCATAATGAGTTGACTTGTGTTTAGAATGAAATAATTACCACATTGAGTTTAGTTAACATCTACGATCTCCTATAGATAACCCCCCCAAACAAAAGAAAGAAAAGAAAGAAAGGGGGAAAAGAAAAAGAAAAATATATATATATATTTGTTTTCTTTGTGAAAAGACCCATTAGCATTTACTCTCTTAAGAACATTCCTAGGCACCACACATCAATAGTTCATCAAGCTATACATAACATTGGTGGATAATTTTAATAGAAAAAATGTAGCACTATATCTTTTCTTGACTGCTGAGAAGGTCTGGTCCAGTTTAAACTTACTAAGGTTTACAGTATCTTCAGGAACATTGAGGGGGCGGTCAACACCATTATGTAACTGTCTCCCCATTGCCTGTGATCTCTACATTAGTAATATAAAATAAAGCATAATGTATTAGGAATAGTGGAGATGCAGAAGGAGAGGAAAGGATGGTGTAAAGGAGGACAGCCATTGTTGAAAGATGTGAGGAAATAACTTGGGAGAGGTGTCCACAGTTATATTGATTTATTTCAACAGTTTTAAGTATTGAGTCCATGTTCATTTAACTATATACCTCAAATGGAAGCATAACATGGAGAAATTATTCTTTTTTTGATTTCTTATGATAAAATAGAACATACTAAAATTCTTATTTAGTTATAGATAAACTAATATTTATGGTTAATTTCATTTATATTTAATTTCTAATTTTTTTCCATTACACTTATTTTTATAGAACCCAAAACAGTTAATAAGAACATTACTTTTCCTATAGTTTTATCTTCCTTGTAAATTCTTCTTTATTATAATACACTTACTTAGAAAACTATTTCAGTGATGTAGAAGACAAACTGCCAACATTCTTAGATGAATTTTTATATTTCCCATTACTTAATAATCTGCTAAGGGAGAATATTAATCTATTAGCCTCAAAATAAAATATCAAAAATGGGAAATGAATAATAGAAATGCCCAGACTTCAAATGATTACAGAATTCACTAAATTTTTAAAAAGTGGCTGTCAGAAACAATTGCTACACATGGGGTAGGGCAGAGGAAAAAAAAAAAAAAAAAAAAAAAGAATAAGTAATCATTATTTTGCATGCAGCCGTTCAGTGTTCCAAGCACCTTTTATTAAAAAGTCTTTCCCCCAATGTATATTCTTTAATCTTTTGTCATAGATTAATTGATGATATAAGTGTGGGTTTATTTCAAAACCCTTTATCCTCATCTCTTGATCACTGTGTCTATTTCTGTGCCAGTACCATACATACTACTTTGATTTCTACAGTTTTATAGTGTATCTCGAAATCTGTGATTGTGAAACCTCCAGTTTTGTTCTTCATTCACAAAATTGTTTTGGCTGTTTGAGTTCTTGTGTGGTTTTATATTAATTTTAAGATTATTTGGCCTGGTTCTTTGAAAGGTGTTGCAGATATTTTGATAGGAATTGCATTAAATCTGTAACTTGCTTTGGGTACTATGGAAATTTTAACAATCTTAATTCTTCCAATCCATGAGCATGGACTATCTTTCTATTTGTGTATGTCATCATCAATATCTTCCAGCAGTGTTTTATAATTTTCAGAGCACTGGTATTTCACAGTTTCGGTTAAGTTCATTCCTAGGTATTTTATTTGCTTTGGTGTAACTATAAATGGAATTATTTTTTTAATTTCTCTTCTTGCTACTCCATTATTATTGTACAGAAATGCAACTAATTTCTGTATATTAATTTTGTGTTCTGCAACTTTACTAAGTTCATTCAGTACTTTAAATAGGTTTTTGGTAGAGTCTTCAGTGTTTTCTATGTATAGAATTATGTCATCTGCAAATAATGACACTTTAACTTCTTCCTTCTTCTTCCTTACTTGTATGAATGCCTTTTACTTCCTTCTCTTCTCTGATTGCTTTGGTGAGGAATTCCAATAGAATATATTTTTTTAAGATTTTATTTATTTATTTGTTAGATATAGAGAAAGAGCTCAAGCACAGGCAGACAGAGAGGCAGGCAGAGGCAGAGGGAGAAGCAGGCTCCCTGCTGAGCAAGGAGCCCAATGTGGGACTCGATCCCAGGATGCTGGGATCATGACCTGAGTTGAAGGCAGCCGCTTAACCAACTGAGCCACCCAGGCGTCCCTCCAATAGAATATTGAAAGAAAAAGAGCTAAAGTGGATATTCTTGTTTTGTTCCTTATCTTAGAGGAAAAGCTCTGAGTTTTTCATCATTGAGTATATTAAATGTAGGTTTTTTATATATGGCCTTTATTATGTTAAAATATGTATCCTCTAAACCCAACTTTGTTGAGAGGTTTATCATAATGAATGTTGAATTTTTTTAAATGCTTTTTCTGCATCTATTGAGGTGATCATTTGATTTTCATTTTCCATTTTGTTCATGTGATATATCATGTTGATTGATTTGTGATTATTGAACCATCCTTGCATCCCTGGAATAAATCCCAGTTCATTGTAGTAATTGTAGTCTTTCTTTTCTTTCTTTCTTTCTTTCTTTTTTTAAGATTTTATTTATTTATTTGACAGAGAGAGAGAGAGATCACAAGTAGGCAGAGAGGCAGGCAGAAAGAGGGGGAAGCAGGCTCCCTGCTGAGCAGAGAACCTGATTCGGGGCTTGATCCCAGGACCCAGGGATCATGACCTGAGCTGAAGGCAGAGGCTTAACCCACTGAACCACTCAGGCACACATGAAATATCCTTTTAATGTATTGTTGAATGTTTTGTGGGTTATTAATACTTTGTTGAGGATTTTTCCATCTATGCTTAGCAGACATATTGGCCTATGATTTTGTGTGTGTGTGTGTGTGGTGTCTTTTTCTGGTTTGGGTATCTAGGTAATGCTGGCCTCATAAAATGTATTCAGAAACTTTCTTTCCTCTTCTATTTTTTGAACTAGTTTGGGAAGAATAGATATTAACATTTCTTTAAATGTTTGGTAGAATTTACATATGAATCTATTTGGTCCTGGACTTTTGTTTTTTGGTAGTTTTTTGCCTACGAGTTCAATTTTGTTATTATTGATTGTTAGATTTCCATTTATTCCTGATTCAGTTTTGGAAAATTAAGCAGGAAATATTCTCATTGTTTCAGTATTAAAAACTGCAAAAGACAATACTGATATAAATCCCAATATGATAAATAATGCTTTATCTGCTTCTACTCTGAACAGTGATTAAACAATGGCAACTGTCAGCTTTACATATGGTGTATCGCATCTTATGTCTGATAAAGGAACAGAGGCAATGGATTCCCAACTGTTCTTCAATATGAAGGTATTAGCTCTCATCTGGTACAGTAAAACTATATGAAAAACTACATGTGTGAGCCGATCTTTCTCTTATTTAATGTAGGAAAATGTCAGAAGCAACACTGTGCTCTGCTGCAAATCATTTCAAAAGTATTTGGTAAATGGAGATATGTACTGTCATTATTTGAATTAAAGGGTTTTGGTCCTATATGGATTATTTATTGCTTTATTTAAGCTAGTTTTCAAAGGTAATATTTTAAAATTCAGACAGCCAGTATAGCATTGTATAATTTACAATGTGGGTGTGACATCTAAACTATTTTACAAACCAGACATCTTTGTAACAAACCCATATGAGTAAAACTGCTTGAAGCCAAGCACAGTCACTAACATGGCAACCTCAACTATTCGGAGGGCTCCTAGGAAGGGACACGTCAGTCCTGAGGTCAGGAAGTCCGTGTGCTAAGACAGGTATCTCAGACACTGTCTCAGAGCCTACTATACTTCTGAGCAATTTTTTGGCAAGTTTGATAAGGCAGTTTCCCAGCTCACAGAAGCTTATAAATCGTAAACAAGAAAGATGAATTGGGAAGAACTCAGTAGCTGCTGGTAGCAGACAGATCAAAGTAGGGTGGGGGAAATGTAGGATGATTAATGGGACAGTCTTGCTCTTTAGAAGCTCAGCACTAGATAAGGATGGCTTGACTGTGAATGAAAGAGAGTAATTATAAAAATCAAAACACACAAAAAAGGTCATTCTGTGGAAAGGCAAAAGGATTAATGTTTTCAACATGTTTCAAAGAGTTTTCTTGCCCTTGAGGCCTTTGCTCTTTTGCTATTCAATATAACATTTGATCATTTTAATGATATCTTACCTCATTAAGATAAGTCTAACATATTTATCCACAGTATTTAAGTAGATAAGGGATACTTATTATACTTGGGAAATCTATTAAGTCTATTTAAAAAAATAAAGATAAAACCTTAGAAATTAAGTTTAAATCAGCAAAAAAAATTACCTCATATACAAGCCATTTCTCTGACAATGTTGGTTAAGAGCCTTCATGGCAATTTAATACAATTTTGGCTTCTCCGAAGCTATGAGAAAAGATAATAGGTAATAGACATTCTTATGAATCTAATACTGCTCTTCTCGTTATCTCAGTGACGTTCTCATGGAAGACAAACAGGAAAGACTGTTTTGCTTTGCAGTTACCAGGGAAACAGTCTGTAAGATTTAGCACGTGGATTTAATTAGCTCATATATAGAGTAGCCAGCCACCCCTGCATCATTGAACGCCTCAAAAATAGTTAACATTTACCTATTTGGTTATTGCAGATTATAAACTACTCTCAAGTCTCTTAGGTGTTCTGGTAGTGAAGAAAAGCAGATAATATCAGATTAAAAACTGTGCTTTCAGTAATCACTTTAGTCTCTTAGACTATTTAAACTTCTTAAACTCTAGGATACATCCAAAAATGAGCAAGAGCACAGTCCTGGAAATGCAAGAGTTATGTTTTGAGTTAAAGTTTGGTGAAAGGTTTAAAATATGAGCATAGAAATTAGGGAGCACATTCAAGCAAATATATCCTTCATCTGCCGATAATATAATTTTCACATGGCAAATATTTTAAAACATTGAATTAGTTAAATTGAGGTCATGTCTATCTAGCACTTTTTAGGAAGAGTGAGGTTAGGTTAATTTTTAATATAAGCATGTATGGAAATACCACAACAGTGATTTTCAAATAATTTCAAATTTCTCATGTATAATCTGCAGACACCCTAAGGGCACATATCAGTAAAATAATTTATTGGCCATGCAATATGTTTGCAGTTGTTATGGTATAATGAGTGCCCTTCTTCCTACCTATGTTCTTTATGTAACAGAAAAAACAGGAAATATGCGCTCCATGTCACTAAGCATGTAATTTCTTCTATAAACTGGAACTAGTTCTAAGGTTGGCTGTGCTAACATATTTAGATATTTTGGTGAGTGTCAGGATCTGGTTGAATTGCAAGTGAATCACAGGTGGCATGGAAACATCATTCTTTCAAAAAGCCTGTGCCATTTTAATTGTTTTGTTTTTGTTTCTGTCCTTTGTGAGTTTTTTGTTTGTTTTTTCCCAGCATACATATGTGCTTTACATACAGTGAGTCAATGTGAGATGTACATAACTAATTATGAGATTTCTGGTATGGTTAGATTTTTCTTCTCTCTCACAATATGAAAAAAAATAAATACGAAAACAATTGTTTGAGATTTTCTCTTGTCTCTTTGGATAAAAAAAATTCTCTTAATTTTTGACATACTTAGTTCCAAAAACATTATCTTTCTGAGTTATAGCTTTCTAAAATAGCCTTGTATAAGTCACATATACAAGGACATAATAACAATATCTCCTCAAGATCTGCTGATGCTCACCTGTAGTTCTGCCTGGAGTTTTCTACTTGTGCGTGTTCTGCACTACATTATATGGCTTACCCAGTAAGGCTTTCCTTCTATTCTGTATAGTAAGCTTACCCAGTAAGCCCCAAAAGACACAGAAATTTAGTATGTTTAGATTTTCTCCATTTTGTAAATATTAATGTGTTTTTAAGGACAAATCTTTTTCTGCTTTGTGTGTGGTTTGTTGCCCAAAATCAATGAGATGAGGACAAAGAGGCTTTTATTGGAACCTTAAGTAAATAACCATGGACCTAATCATATAATAACTTATTGAAGAAAATAAAAGCTTACTCTTAACTCCTTCTGCATAAAGCACAAAGCAAGCAGAATATTTTAAGGGAGATTTTGAAGGTAAAATTCAGGAAAATATTGCTGAGATCAAAGTACTATAGAATAATCTGTATTTTAGAAGAAAGTAATATAGAATAATCAATATTTTGGGAAGAGAATTCTAGCAACAGATTAAAGCATATTAAAGCATAAAGCAGATTAAAGCATAAATAAAGAAAGGCTACAATGATGACAGTAGCAAGCGTAGTTCACCTCTCTTGAAAATATAGCCTGAAAAACAGCTCAGGAAGTGGAAATAAAGGAATAAGCAGGAGAAAAAACAGAATTTCTGAGGTTGGAAAATCTGGTGATTTGGTGAATCAGAAAGGTGGAGAGTAGCAGATAATTATCAAAATTTACCATCTGGTTTTCAACATTTTCAACAGGAGTTGCTGGATTAGAATTACAATGTAGTTGCAATGTTTGAAGTTTCATTGCTGTTATTGTGGTTATTAGAGTTGTTTAAGTTCTGTTTAGTTGGGGAGAATACTGTCACTGGTCTAGAATGCCAGTTTTGAACAAAGGTTATTGAAAGGTTTGTATATTCTCTTCATCTTGATATTTGAGGACCTGTCTCATATTTCTTCCCTAACTGAACCCCTTTTTGCTTCCTGAAACAAACAAGAACACTTAAATTGTTCTCTTAAATTTCCCTTGAGTAAGATACAAGTACCTTGTTGTGGATTGGGATACCTCTATGCTTAAGCTCTGAGTATACCTGGAATCTTGGTAGTGACTGGATGGGCTTCTGGTGGATGAAAGTGCTACCTAGTAATCTAAAATGTACTGCTTAATCTTTGAAATGCCTCTGACAAACACCAAGGGCCAGCTTGTTTATTTATTTATTATTGCTGGCCCAAAAGTTAGGTAGCCTGTCCTATCAATGTGACCAGTAGACTGTGAATCAAGACCATAGTGGAAATATTAATTGACTTTCTGCAATCAAGATTCCTATGATAAACTGAATAATAGCTCCTCAAAAGATATCCACATCCTAATCCCTGAACACTGATAATGTTACTTTATATGGCAAAACAAGAGAAAAAAAGATTTTGGAGATGTGATTATGTCAAATATCTTGAGATAGGGACAGTATCTTGGACTACCCAAATAAGTCCTAAGTACAATCACATATATCCTTATAAAATAAAGGTAGAGGAATATATGAGACTCACAAAAGAGGAGAAGGCAATGTGACCATGAAGGCTAAGATTGGAGTGTCACAGTCACTGTGGATAATCCGTTCATCCATTAGTAGCCAAGGAATGGCAGCCACTAGAAGCTGGAAGAGGCAAGGAACAGACTGTCTCTTAGAGCCTCCATACAGCCCTTGCTGAAAACCTGTCTTTGACCCAGTGATGCTGATTTCAGAGTTTTGGCTTCCAGAACTGTAGATCACATATTTTGTTGTTTCAAGCCACCAGGTCAGTTGTAATTTGTTACAGCAGCTACATGAAACTAATACAGCTCCTCACACACCTCTAGGTGGTTTGTGGTCTGAAGACAAAGTACACTGTGTAAGTGAGAAATGTTCCAGGGGAGTCAAGCTTCCAGTCTGTTGGGTCCTGTAACTCACCTGTGCTTTCCTTCTATTCTGTACAGTATCATTTACCTTTATTAGAACTTCATGCAGACATTTATGAGTCCTGCCAATTATCTCACCTGTGTAACCTTTGCAGTTGACACTATGATGTTTCTTGTAACTATTCCTAACTCAATAATTTAAGTAATGGGTGAGCCTTTTGGGAGGAAGAAAGAAAAGGACAATGGGAATGAGAAAACAGCATGGCCAGGGTGGCTCCTAGGCAGTCCCTAAGGGGGAAGCTGTGCAAACACTGGAAGCAGATGGATGCCACTTACTCTTGGTAGATCCCATGTCTGGAGAATGTCTAAATTAACCACATAATAATGGGCATGGGGGTCTTAGCTATTTTGTCCCTCTTAACAAAAATGAAAGTAACCAAGAGGTAGTCCCAGGATGCTAGAACCATAGAGTTCCCATGGTGATTCAGTTTGTATGTGGAAGGACATATTCATTTCTGAAAGGAGGTTGGTAAATATTTGTATTGATAAACATGATTCCTGTCAGACTCAGTAAATACAATGATGACATAAGTCATAGGAGAAAGAATTCAAATGATTTTGGAAACATGAAATCTTTATTGGTAACTCTTTTCTGTACCCTTGTTGAGATGGATTTTGCACAGGAGAAAAAAAAGTTCTTTCCCTATGTTAATACTGTCAAATGTATGTTCAGACTTGTTCAGGATCATTACTTAGCTTCTACTTAGCAGAGGTGTAGATAGGAGGAGTAAATTCTAGCCTGTTAAGCTAGAAAAAAAGTAGAAGTATGTAACACATAGCCTAAAACAACAGCAACAACAGCAACGACCCAACTCTGTGCTTAAATATTAAAAAAAAATATTCCTTATGAGACTACAGAAATCTTGTGACTACAAACGATATAGAACTACTTTGATGACAGTGTGGAAGTTTCTCTAATCCATGTCCTTTTTTTTTTCTTTCCCAGAAGTGGTGGTTGATGCTATGTTAAAATTTGTACCAGCTCCTTCTGTGACTTTATTTCTCGTGGTACTAGTTGTCACCTTTAGTCACCATTAGGCACCTTGGCATAAAGTTTTCAATTGTTCTTGTTATCTAGAATTCCATAATTTAGATGTACTAAGGAATTAAAGTAATCCCTCCCAATATAGGTTAATGTATCAAAATATTCGCAGATCCATTGTTTGGCACTCAAAACATATTTTCCTAGTGAAGAACTATATTGTAAGTGATAGTTACATTCCCAAGCATATTAATCCATAATCCAGCTTAAATGCCAAGCATATTAAATAAAACACACAAAAAATTGTGATACCACTTTTTAAGTAAATATAAATGTAAATGTAAATATAAATATAGAATATATTTAAATAATTGAGAAAACACTTTTCTGACATTTTCTTTTCTCAACAGCTTTATTGAGGAATAATTGACATGTAAAACCTGCCCATGGTTAACATGTAAAACTTCATGGCTGTATGCATATACATACACAGTTAAGCAATCACTATAATCAATCTAATAAATATATACGTCACCATGAAAAGTTACCTTGCTTGTGTGTATGTTGTAAGAACCCTAACAGGAGATCTATCCTTTTAACTATTTTTAAGTGCACAATAGTTGTTGACTATATACCCTATTCTGTACAATACATCTCTAGAACTAACTGATCTTACGTAACTGATACTCTATACCAATTGACTTTTCTTTGTGTGTGAGGACAAATCACGTCAAACTGCCCTGAGTGGGGCTGAAAAGTAGGAAAAAAAAAAGAAAGATTTGAATTATTCAGAAAAAAGGAAAAAAATAAAGTGGGTAAAAAAATGTATGGAAGTTTGACTAAGAATATCATAGGTAGAGATAGTGAATCTAATAAAATTCTAAGGTATTCATATAAGAGATCAGGTGCTCTGAATGTTTTGCCAACTCCTCAAACTGTAAAAGAATGACTAAAGAGTCATTTAATTTGTGCGAGACTTACAGGCTTTATAATTCTGATTATAATAAAGATAAATCTACAATCCATTAAGAGCTAGTTCCAATTAAAATAGTGTTCATTAAAGGAGAAGGTTATGACTCTGAGAGATGGAAGGACCAGGGTCTCTTGGCACTGGCCCATCAGAAGACCCAAGGTAGTTTGCACTGATAAAGTGACTGGGGGATTTGTTGAATCCTGATACATGATATATGGTTATAGCTAAGCTTGCTAAAACAAAACTTAAAGCTGTATTACAATTAGCAGGATTTGGTATAAACAATTGTAGAAGGCTTGCACATGAAAGCATGGCTCAAATTAGAAAATTATAATGAAAGCATTCTATGGTTGCTACCCCTACCTGAGTGTTCTTTTGGAAAGAATATGATGCCTGCATAGGGAATTCTTCACATTTGGAAATGATCCAGGAAAAAATGTAAATGCATACTTACTTTTCGGTTTTAATCGTGCATGCTTGATGGAAATATTTAGAATTACCTAAGCCCACTCAAGCCATTAATTTACAACAACATCGGCTCTCTGAGGGCACCAGAAAATGTTAATTTTAATTAAGAATCTATAATATACAGGTATATTAGTACTCATAAATCCCTTTTTACCATCCTGCATGATCTGTAAAAATAATTGATAGATCCTAGAGGCAAATTATAGATTGATAGTCTTAATAAAGTTATTCCTATGTCCACTCAATAGCATTGGTCATGCCTGATTGGTACTAACAGCTCAAACTGGGGGATACACTACATTAATTTTTTTTCTAATCATTTTGGCTAATGCTGTCTTTTAGACTTCTATTTTGAAAGAAAGCTTTGGCTAGTTGGATCGGTTTGTATTTATGTAGGATGAACTTCAGTACAAACATATTGCTCTCCCACAAGGGTATTTAAATTATCTTGTTTACTACTTCAACTTGGTAAGAAGAGATTGAGATTTGATTGAGCTTGAAAATATTTTTATTCTCTTAATGATATAATGTTGATACCTCAGTATAAAGACAAAGTTAAAACTGACCTGTAAGGAGGGAGGAGTCAAGATGGCAGAGAAGTAGCAGGTTGAGACGACATCAGGCAGCAGATCAGCTAGATAGCCTATCAAACCATTCCGAACACCTACGAATCCAACAGGAGATCGAAGAGAAGAAAAACAACAATTCTAGAAACAGAAAATCGACCACTTTCTAAAAGGTAGGACCAGCGGAGAAGTGAATCCAACGTGAGGGGAAGATAGACCCCGGGGGGAGGGGCCGGCTCCCGGCAAGCGGCGGAACAACGGAGCACAAAATCAGGACTTTTAAAAGTCTGCTCCATGGAGGGACATCGCTCCAGAGGCTAAACTGGGGTGAAGACCTTACGGGGACAGCGTGGACTCAGGTCCCGCGGGGTCACAGAAGGATTGGAGGTGTCTGAGTGTCGCAGAGCTCACAGGTATTAGAGCGGGGAAGCCGGCTGCGGAGACAGAGCCGAGGAGTGAGCTCTCAACTCAGGGTTTCCTAGAGCCGTGGTCTGTGACACGGGCTGGTGCTCTGTGTGAGGGGTCCCCACAAGAACCGGGGAGACTCCGACCTGGGAGAGCTCAGGGATCTACGGGGTTCGGAGACTCCAGGTGGGACTCTGCCAGAGACAGAGATGCTTGGTCACAGGCTGGGTGAGCTTGGAGCACTCCCAGAAGCCAGTGACACAGGACTGATTATGCACGATTTTCTCTGAGCGCAGCTGGAGGCTGGGGAGAAGGGAGTGATTAAGTGCTTTTCTCTGAAGGCGCACTGAAGACTGGGGCCCCTAGCTCTCGGCTCCTCCGAGCCAGAGACTGGGAAGCCGCCATTTTCATTCCCATCCTCCAGAACTCTACGGAAAGCGTTCAGGGAACAAAAGCTCCCGAAAGCGAACCCGAGAGGATTACTTAGCCTGGCCCTTGGTAAGGGTGGTGCAATTCCACCTGGGGAAGAGACACTTGAAAATCACTACAACAGGCCCCTCCCCCAGAAGATCAACAAGAAATCCAGCCAAGACCAAGTTCACTTAACAAGGAGAACAGCGATTCTTATCTGGACAAAATGACAAGGCGGAAAAGCTCACCACAAAAAATAAAGAACAGGAGGCAGTACCAAAGACTAGGGACCTAATCAATACAGACATTGGTAATATGTCAGATCTGGAATTCAGGACGACGATTCTCAAGATTCTAGCCAGGCTCAAAAAAGGCATGGAAGATATTAGAGAAACCCTGCCAGGAGAAATAAAAGCTCTTTCTGGAGAAATAAAAGAACTAAAATCTAATCAAGTTGAAATTAAAAAAAGCTATTAATGAGGTGCAATAAAAAATGGAGGCTCTTACTGCTAGGATAAATGAGGCAGAAGAAAGAATTAGTGATATAGAAGACTAAATGCAGAGAATAAAGAAGCTGAGCAAAAGAGAGACAAACAACTACTGGACCACGAGGGGAGAATTTGAGAGATAAGTGATACCATAAAACGAAACTTTAGAATAATTGGGATTCCAGAAAAAGAAGAAAGAGAAAGAGGAGCAGAAGGTATACTGGAGAGGATTATTGTAGAGAATTTCCCTAATATAGCAAGGGGAACAAGCATCAAAATCCAGGAGGCCCAGAGAACACCCCTCAAAATCAATAGGAATCGACCCACACCCCGCCATCTAATAGTAAAATTTACAAGTCTTAGCGACAAAGAGAAAATCCTGAAAGCAGCACGGGACAAGAGGTCTGTAACATACAATGGTAAAAATATTAGATTGGCAGCAGACTTATCCAGAGACCTGGCAGGCCAGAAAGAACTAGCATGATATATTCAGAGTACTAAACGAGAAAAACATGCAGCCAAGAATACTTTATCCAGCTAGGTTATCATTGAAAATAGAAGGAGAGATAAAAAGCTTCCAGGACAAACAAAAACTGAAAGAATTTGTAAACACCAAACCAGCTCTACAGGAAATATTGAAAGGGGTCCTCTAAGCAAAGAGAGACCCTAAAAGTATTATCAGAAAGGAACAGAGACAATATACAGTAACAATCACCTTACAGGCAATACAATGGCACTAAATTCATATCTCTCAATAGTTACCCTGAATGTAAATGGGCTAAATGCCCCAATCAAAAGACACAGGGTTTCAGAATGGATAAAAAAACAAAACCCATCCATATGCTGCCTACAAGAAACTCATTTTAGACCTGAAGACACCTCCAGATTGAAAGTGAGGGGGTGGAAAACAATTTACCATGCTAATGGACATCAGAAGAAAGCTGGGGTGGCAATCCTTATATCAGATCAATTAGATTTTAAGCCAAAGACTATAATAAGAGATGAGGAAGGACACTATATCATACTCAAAGGGTCTGTCCAAAAAGAAGATCTAAAAATTTTAAATATCTATGCCCCTAACATGGGAGCAGCCAACTATATAAACCAATTAATAACAAAATCAAAGAAACACATTGACAAGAATACAATAATAGTTGGAGACTTTAACACACCCCTCACTGAAATGGACAGATCATCCAAGCAAAAGATCAACAAGGAAATAAAGGTCTTTAATGACACGCTGGACCAGATGGACATCACAGATATATTCAGAACATTCCATCCCAAAGCAACAGAATACACGTTCTTCTCTAGTGCCCATGGAACATTCTCCAGAATAGATCACATCATGGGTCATAAATCAGGTCTCAACAGGTATCAAAAGATTGGGATCATTCCCTGCATATTTTCAGACCACAATGCTCTGAAGCTAGAACTCAATCACAAGAGGAAATGTGGAAAGAGCACAAATACATGGAGACTCAACAGCATCCTTCTAAAGAATGAATGGGTCAGCCAGGAAATTAAAGAAGAATTGAAAAAAACCATGGAGACAAAGGATAATGAAAGCACAATGGTCCAAAATCTGTGGGACACAGCAAAGGCAGTCCTGAGAGGAAAATATATAGCGATACAAGCCTATCTCAAGAAACAGGAAAGGTCTCAAATACACAACCTAACCCTACACCTAAAGGAGCTCGAGAAAGAACAACAAAGAAAGCCTAAACCCAGCAGGAGAAGAGAAGTAATAAAGACTAAAGCAGAAATCAATGAAATAGAAACCAAAAAAAACAATAGAACAAATCAATGAAACTAGGAGCTGGTTCTTTGAAAGAATTAATAAGATTGATAAACCCCTGGCCAGACTTATCCAAAAGAAAAGAGAAAGGACCCAAATAAATAAAATCATGAATGAAAGAGGAGAGATCACAACCAACACCAAAGAAATACAAACAATCATAAGAACATATTATGAACAACTCTATGCCAACAAATTCGACAATCTGGAAGAAATGGATGCTTTCCTAGAGACATATAAACTGCCAAAACTGAACCAGGAAGAAATAGAAAACCTGAATAGGCCCATAACCAGTAAGGAGATTGAAACAGTCATCCAAAATCTCCAAACAAACAAAAGCCCAGGGCCAGATGGCTTCCCAGGGGAATTCTACCAAACATTTAAAGAAGAATTAATTCCTATTCTCCTGAAACTGTTCCAAAAAATAGAAATGGAAGGAAAACTTCCAAACTCATTTTATGAGGCCAGCATCACCTTGATCCCCAAACCAGACAAGGATCCCATCAAAAAAGAGAATTACAGACCAATATCCTTGATGAACACAGATGCGAAAATTCTCACCAAAATACTAGCCAATAGGATCCAACAGTACATTAAAAGGATTATTCACCACGACCAAGTGGGATTTATTCCAGGGCAGCAGGGTTGGTTCAACATCCGCAAATCAATCAATGTGATACAGTACATTAACAAAAGAAAGAACAAGAACCATATGATACTCTCAATAGATGCTGAAAAAGCATTTGATAAAGTGCAACATCCCTTCCTAATCAAAACTCTTCAAAGTGTAGGGATAGAAGGCACATACCTCAATATTATCAAAGCCATCTATGAAAAACCCAC
>ML109336.1:97747-119527 GCA_003697995.1 Taxidea taxus jeffersonii | reverse complement strand
GAAAGAAAGAAAGAAAGAAAGAAAGAAAGAAAGAAAGAAAGAAAGAAGGAAGAAAGAAAGAAAGAGGAAGGAAGGAAAAAAGAAAGAAAGAGAGAAAGAAACATAGGTATATCTTCATTAGTTCTGATACAGGTTTGACCATTTGAAGACATTTCTTTTGATAATTCAATGAGAGATTTTGGTATTTCAGTAATAATTTTTTGTCATGTAGTCAAGTTTTCATCCTCAAGAGGGCACTTTAATATAAGCTAAATCCTCTCCCAGAAGTGTTTCCAATTCTCTCTGGGCAGAATGCTTAATTTCACTGAGCATCTGTCTTTCAATACGACGTTTTCCATATGCAAAGTTTGTACTCTTCATAGTGAGCGTTAAAAACTAAATAAAGTTGTCATTGTGTAAAATGAAGAATATTATTCAAAATAGAAAAATTTACTTTTTCCATTTTTCTTTTTTTTTTTTTTCATTTTCCTTTTTAACCATTTCCCTATGGAGATTGGCTTTCAGTAAGAAAGCAATGGGCATTTTTGTTCTGTGAATGCTAAGTAAAACTTAATTCATGAGACTTGGTTGAGTCTGAGGGATTATTCTTCACATTGTTTTCTAGTTTTCACATGCTTGTCTTTTAATCAACTATGTGTTTTTTATAAGAACTCAATTATGTTACCAATTCCCTGCTGAGGAAGCTTCTTTTCATTCTGACCAATTAAGGTGTTGGGAGAAGTTCCAAAATAGGGTCAGAGTGGTAAATAATAATTTTCCCTCTACCCTCCTACGTTCTTGTCTGAGACCTCTATAATAAAAGACAGATTCATATGAGAAAAACAAACAGAAATTTAATAATGTATGTATCTGCAGTATACATGAAAGATACCCCAAAAAACTGAATTAATGCCCCAAAATGTCCCAAGCCACCACCTTAAATACCATCTGCAGTTAAAACAAAAGAAGGTTCTCTAATTTCCCTTTCTATATTTTCATTGTTAGTGTATAAGAAAGCAACTGATTTCTGTACATTGATTTTGTATCCTGCCACATTACTAAATTGCTGTATGAGTTCTAGAAGTTTGGGGGTAGAGTCTTTTGGGTTTTCCATATAAAGTATCATGTCCTTTGTGAAGAGAAACAGTTTGACTTCTTTGCCAATCTGAATACCTTTTATTTCTTTTTGTTATCTGATTGCTGTTGCTAGGGCTTCTAGTACTATGGTTTTTTGTTTGTTTGTTTTTTGTTTTTATCTAGTATTATATTGAACAACAGTGGCGAGAGTGGACATCCTTGTCATGTTCCTCATGTCAAAGGGAAAGCTGTCAGCTTTTCCTCATTGAGAATGATATTTGCTGTGGGTTTTTCATAGATAGATTTTATGAATTTGAGGAATGTTCTCTCTATCCCTATCCTTTGAAGCATTTTAATCAGGAACACGTGCTGTATCTTTTTTTTTTTTTTAAGATTTTATTTATTTATTTGACAGACAGAGATCACAAGTAGGCAGAGAGGCAGGCAGAGAGAGAGAGGAGGAAGCAGGCTCCCCGCTGAGCAGAGAGCCCGATGTGGGGCTCGATCCCAGGACCCTGAGACCACGACCCGAGCCGAAGGCAGAGGCTTTAACCCACTGAGCCACCCAGGTGCCCCACACGTGCTGTATCTTATCAAATGCTTTTTCTGCATCGATTGAGAAGACCATGTGGTTCTTCTCTCTTCTCTGACTGATTTGTTCTATCACATTGATTGATTTGTGAATGTTGAGCCACCCTTGCATCGCAAGGATAAAGCCCACTTGGTCATGGTGAATAATCTTTTTTAATGTACTGTTGGATCCTATTAGCTTGGATCTTGTTGAGAATCTTGGCATCCATATTTATCAGGGATATTGGTCTGAAATTCTCTTTTTTGGTGGGATCTTTGCCTGATTTGGGGATCAAGGTAATGATGGCTTTATAAAAAGAGTCCGGAAATTTTCCTTCCATTTCTACTTTTTGAAACAGCTTCAGGAGAATAGGTATTATTTCTTCCTTGAATGTTTGGTAGAATGTTCTGTACATATCTATGAGGTCCATCAGTCCTGGGCTCTTTTTTGGGGGGGGAGTTTTTAATCACTGCTTCAATCTTGTTACTAGATATTGATCTATTCAGCTTGTCAATTTCTTCCTAATTCAGTTTGGGAAGTTTATAGGTTTCCAGGAATGCATCCATTTTTCCTAGGTTGCTTAACATATTGGCATATAACTGTTGATAATAATTTCTGATGATTGTTTCTATTTCCTTGGTGTTAGTCATGATCTCTCTTTTTTCATTTATAATTTTATTAATTTGGGTCCTCTCTCTTTTCCTTTGGACTAGTTTGGCCCAGTGGTTTATTGATCTTATTGATTCTTTCAAAAAAAAAAAAAAAGAAAAGAAAACAACTTCTAGTTTCATTGTATCTCTAGTTTCTATGTCATTGATCTTGACTCTAATCTTGATTATTTCCCTTCTTCTGCATGAGGTTGGCTTAATTGATTGTTGATTTTCCAGTTCTCTAAGATGTAAAGAGAGCAGGTGTATTCTGGATTTTTCAATTTTTTTTTTTTCTTGAGTAAGGCTTGGATGTCTATGTATTTCCCCCTTAGGACCATCTTTGCCGTATCCCATAGGTTTTGGACTGATGTGTCTTCATTCTCATTGGTTTCCATGAATTATTTAAGTTCTTCTGTGATGTCCTGGCTGATCCAAACATTCTTAGGCAGGGTGGTCTTTAACTTCCAAGTGTTTGAATTCCTTCCAAACTTTTTATTGTGGTTGAGTTCCAGTTTCAAAGCATTGTGGTCTGAGAATAAGCAGGGAATAATCTCAGTCTTTTTGTATCAGTTGAGCCCTGATTTGTGACCCAGTATGTGGTCTATTCTGGAGAAAGTTCCATTTGTGCATGAGAAGAATGAGTATTCTGTTGTTTTAGGGTGGAATGTTCTGTATATATCTATGAGGTCCATCTGGTCCAGTGTGTCATTCAATGCTTTTTATTGATTTTCCGCTTGGATGATCTATCTGTTACTGAGAGTGGCACGTTAAGATCCCCTACTATTAATGTATTCATATCAATATGATTGTTTATCTTGGTTAAGAGTTGTCTTATGTGGTTGGCTGCTCCCATATTGGGGGCATAAATATTTACAATTGTTAGATCTTCTTGGTGGATAGATGCTTCAAGAATGATGTAGTATCCTTCTTTTTCTCTGACTACAGTCTTTAGTTTAAAAAAATCTAATTGATCCCATTTACTATAACATCAAGAACCATAAGATGACTGGGAATAAACCTAACCAAAGAGGTAAAGGATCTGTACTTGAGGAACTACAGGACACTCATGAAAGAAATTAAAGAAGGCACAAAAAGATGGGAGAGCATTCCATGCTCATGGATTGGAAGAATAAACATTGTTAAAATGTCTATACTGCCTAGAGCAATCTACACTTTCAATGCCATTCCTGATCAAAATCCCACCGGCATTTTTTCAAAGAGCTGGAATAGTCCTAAAATTTGTATGGAACCAGAAGAGATGCTAAATTGCTAAGGAAATGTTGAAAAAGAAAAACAAAACTGGTGGCATCAATGTTACCTGAGTTTAAGCTTTACTACAAAGCTGTGATCACCAACACAGCATGGTACTGGCACAAAAACAGACAGATAGACCAGTGGAACAGAGTAGAGAGCTCAGATATAGACCCTCAACTCTATGGTAAAATAATCTTTGACAAAGCAAGAAAAAAACATTGGGGAAAAAAACAGTCTCTCCAATAAATGGTGCTGGGAAAATTGGACAGCTATGTATAGAAGAGTTAAACTCGGCCATTCTCTTACACAATATGCAAGATAAACTCGAAATGGATAAACTCGAAACTCAATGTGAGGCAGGAATCTATCAAAATCCTAGAGGAGAACATCAGCAGTAGCCTCTTCAACATTGGCCACAGCAACTTCTTTCAAGATATGTCTCCAAAGGCAAAGGAAACAAAAGCGAAAATGAACTTTTGGGACTTCATCAAAATCAAACGCTTCTGCACAGCAAAGGAAACAGTAAAAAAACAAAGAGACAACCCATGGAATGGAAGAAAATATTTGCAAATGACACTATAGACAAAGGAATGATATCCAAGATCTATAAAGAACTCCTCAAACTCAACACACAGAAAACAGATAATCACGTCAAAAAATGGGCAGAAGACATGAACAGACACTTCTCCAAAGAAGACATACAAATGGCTAACAAACACATTAAAAAAATGTTCATCATCATTAGCCATCAGGGAGATTAAAATTAAAACCACATTGAGATAACACCTTATACCAGTTAGAATGGCCAAAATCAACAAGACAGTAAACAAGTGTTGGAGAGGATGTGGAGAAAGGGGAACCCTCTTACACTGTTGGTGGGAATGCAAGTTAGTGCAGCCACTTTGGAAAACAGTGCAGAGATTCCTTAAGAAATTTAAAATAGAGTACCTATGACCCTGCAATTGCACTACTGGGTATTTACCCCCAAAGATACAGATGTAGTGAAAAAAAGGGCCATCTGTACCCTAATGTTCATAGCAGCAATGGCCATAGTTGCCAAACTGTGGAAAGAACCAAGATGCCCTTCAGTGTATGAGGGGATAAACAAGATATAGTACACATATACAATGGAGTATTATGCTTCCATCAGAAAGGATGAATACCTAACTTTTGTATCAACATGGATGGTACTGAAAGAGATTATGCTGAGTGAAATAAGTCAAGAAGAGAGAGTCAATTATCATATGGTTTCACTTACTTATAGAGCATAAGGAATAACATTGAGGATATTGGGAGATTAAGAGGAGAAGTGAGTTGGGGAAAATCAGAGGGGGAGACAAACCATGAGAGACTGTGGACTCTGAGAGACAAACTGAGGGTTTTGGAGGGGAGGGGGGTGGAGGGTTGGGTGAGCCTGGTTGTGGGTATTAAGTAGGGCATGTATTGCATGGAGCACTGGGTGTGGTGCATAAACTGTGAATTTTGGAACATTGAAAATAAAATAATTATTGATATATAGAAATAAAACACAACAACAACAGCAACAAAAAGCAAAAGAAGATGTTTAGGAAAGGAAGCTAGTTATGGGTGGTTACCAGGAAAAGTATAGTAGTCAAGGGTAGGGTTGTTATGGAGATTTAGATTTTTGCTTTCCTCACTGATTAGAGTTTCTCGAGATTTAGTCATCCTCTCTTCTTGGAACAGAGGGGGAGACTCCTTTAAAAGTGGAGATTTTCCTTTTGAAGATAAACGTGTCTTCCAAAAGAATAACTTTCACTCACTTTTTCATGTCTGCTGTTTCTTAAAAATAATCAACCTAAAATAATCCTTACATCAAAGAGACATATTTTGAGATGGCAAATTCTGCTCCTTACAGTAATCAGTGCCAAGTGAGTGGTAAATGTTGAAGTGTAAGACAGCAATAGGCCAGCCTTAGACTGAGATACCTCAAAGAAGACCAGGAATGGAAAAGAATAAAGATGCCTCAGATTATTTGAAATGGACTTTCTTAATAAAATGTCTTACGTTATATTTAAATTTCATTAGTGTTAAAAATGATACCTGTATTTACTTACTTGGAGTATTGACAAATAAATATTGATGGATAAAACAATTAAGATTTTGAGGATTTTTTAAATTTTTTTTTTAAGATTTTATTTATTTATTTGACAGACAGATCACAAGTAGGCAGAGAGGCATGCAGAGAGAGAGAGGAGGAAGCAGGCTCTCCACTGAGCAGAGAGCCCAATGTGGGGCTCGATCCCAGGATCCTGGGATCACGACCTGAGCCAAAGGTAGAGGCTTTAACCCACTGAGCCACCCAGGTGCCCCAAGATATTGAGGCTTTTGATGTAATTTAATATTTAAGTTTGCCAAGTTTTAAATATTAATGATCATTTCCACAATTAATGATCAATCTTAAATTCAACTTTGTCTAAAAGGTTTCTTTCCCTATGTTTCAACAACTAATTTTAGTGTCAGAATGTTTTTATCACTCTTAAAATTAGGTTCTGTGGTGGGAGGATGGAGTGACCAGTAGGTGGGTATTAAAGAGGACCCATATTGGGATGAAAACTGGGTGTTATATGCAACTAATGATTCGTTGAACACTACATCAAAAACTAATGATGTAATATATGTTGGCTAACTGAAAATAATGAAAGATTTTAAAAAATTTTAAAAATTAGGTTTTATATAGGTTTAATTGAGATAAGTTAGTTATTAAAGAAAAGTAATCAGCCTATAGAAATCTTATAGAAAATGAAACTATGAAAAACACCAGTAAAACTTTGAAAATTATATTGACAGTGGACTATCTTATTCACTCATCTCAAGTCTATATAACTAGAAAAATTTTAAGGAAATGCTTCCCATTGGCTAAAATTGTTTTCATAGGATCCTTATCCAACATCATGCTATATTTCTTGAATATAATTTTAATATAACTACCACCAAGTATTTGTGCTATGTCAGGTTACTTAATTTTGTATCCTAGTGTCCTTCTTTGTAAAGTAAGCATTCTACTTCCAAAATATTTCTGCTCAAAATTTCAACTACAGGTGTCAATATAGTTGTAAGGATTAAAGTTAAAGTTTGGTATGAGTTTCTTGGCAGCTAGAATAAAAAGGAAAAAGGAAATAGTGCTGCTGTGAGTTGCATGCTGTCCCTGATGATCAAATTATATAAAATAGCATGTACTTTGGAATTATGGTTGGAATTCTGTTCTGGGGCCCAGGAGGGATCAGAGGTTACTAGAGAAAGCCATAGTAATGTGCAGATTCTGGGTTGATACATTCGATCTCAGGGAGCAGTAACTGCACAGAACTGGCACAGAGATCCAAGTCTAGTCACTACCATTTCCTGGCATAAGACATGTTCCAATAAAAAAAAGTATCTAAAAACCAGAAATATCCACAAATAAAATGTTTATTAATATATGTCATGTCCTAGGTATCTTCCTTGAAAATATGGTTGCAAAATTACCCCAAGAATATGTCTATGATAGGGCTAGCAGTCTTCATGAAGTAGGAGAAAGAAAATAAACCATGGCACTCATGCACAGGAAACATGTGAAAATCCAAAGCAAATAAAACATGTAAACATAAACATTACAACTAATTACACTTCACCCAGTATGTTTGTTCAACAAGTATAAGACCCCTAAATTAATTGTATTGCACATTAAAAACTAATACTGTGGCCCCTTAATCCATTGTTCCATTTGAGATCACCCATTCTTAATAGCTTTGAGGGCTTGAATTATGTCAAGACAGTAAATCTCCAGGAAATATTCAATTCTCACAGAAATTAATTAAGCCTTGAGGATCATGACACTGGAGATTTTAATAATTGAACTTATTCACATCATCTGGGTTGCCCAGAGTGGCCTCTGATCCAAATACTTTGTTTTTATCTTAAGGCTTTTGTGAGCATTAGTAGATATTAGTTAAGATGTAATTTCCATAAAACTAATAAAATTGAGAGTTTAAAAATGTATAAATATGATGTGATAAAATATGCCTTTATAAGACAGTGTCTCAGGGACAGTAAAAAATAAGAAAGGAATTGTACTTTTCTTCTTCTTCAAGTTGAGCTAAACTCTTGAAGCCCCAGTTAATTGGGTGTCAAGACATCAAACAATGGGAAGGACTGATAAGCATTCAGTGAACTCTCTTCTCTCAAGAACTTATGTTAGCTAAATGATAAGTGAACTTTAAAGCATTAGGTTTTCTGTCTCCTCTTAACCTTTATATCACTTACATCCATTTAAAAGAAAGCTTCACACACCAAGCAGAGATCCAAAGAAAGATTAGAAAGTAAGAATTGGCCTGCTACTGTTTGCCTGGTGGAATGTATCAGTGGTCTAAAACTGGCCAAATAATAATACAGGCCTTGTCACCTTTCTTCCCAGGGCTAAAGGTAAACAGGTGTCAAGAATTTGCTATTTTTCATGGTACACATAGGCTTACTTCAGAAAAAGTAAGGTGTTCTATAAATATATGGATACACTATACATACCTATATATGTTAAATACCCATTTAATTACATGGCAGTAATGTTTTCCCCCATGACTCTAAATGATTTTAATCTTTCTACCCCATGACTAGCAGTGGCTATTCATGTGGCACTGGCTCTTATGTAAATGACATGAGGTACTTGCTCATTATATTCTCTTGAAAAAATATTTCTGAAATGTGTTCCTCATACTATCATTGCTAATTCCTAGTACTGTTATTTGATATGTAAAAACCATAAGAGCCACTGCTAGGGCTATTCATGGGATAGAAAGATTAAAATAATGTGAAGAATCTGTTACATGGTCAGTATAGAAAGGATTACTGGAATTTACTCCAGAGATTGAAAATAAATTTCCTGATGATAGTTAAATGAATAATAATATGTAATGGAGGAGTATTGCTATCTCTGTAAGTCATCTGTTATAAAACAAGGCTTGCAGTTTTGTAAAATGAAGAGCTCTGAAAAATATCAAGATGCAGAGAGGGTCTCCTAAGTTCTGGAACACACCTTAGAGTTTTTGGAGAAAGAATGTGTGAAAAGAAAAAGAAGTAGAAGTATGTGCTGAGATATGTATACATTCTACAAAATCAAGAATTAAATGTCAATTTTTCAGGAAAATTGACACAGGGAGAGGGACATTATCTGGTGGACATGTGTATACTAGTCACCAGAAGGAAAGGCACTTGCAAGACTGAGCTGGTATAACCATAAGTCTTTTAAGAGCATCAAATCTACCCGTCCCCCAACTTTTTAAGTTAGTTTTTGCCTAGAAACATTAAACTTTATCAGACCTCCTCTGAGAAATGAAACAGTTTTTGGAGAAAAATACTCTTGGAGTATTCCAATAACTTGGAACTTAGGCTACAATGTGAAGGAGACTGGATGTGAGCCCAACTAAAGGAGAGAGAACCTAAGATTATAAGATGGGAAAGGTGAAACCAGAGAGATGGAGAGTCCCTATGTCTTCCTCATGACTTTCCACACTCTTCAGTGTGGAATGTGTGCACACTACACACCCACACACGAGATACTGTGTCTTCAGTAAAGGTACCAAGGTCTCACAATATTAGAAGTGCCTATGGAAATGGTAAGCAAGTAGAACTTACTGCACTAGCCTAGATGGACTAAAGGCAATACTCCCATATTTAAGAAAGTATAAAATCATGTGGAAGTTAGTGAAATAAAAGGAAAAAAGAGGACTTGGGACAGTCACAAGCTTTGAATTTGGTGGTTAAGTCAGAGCTAATGAGATCAATAAGAGGTGGAAGGTGATCTTGCTGATACCTGGCTTTCATAAATCTATAAATGCCTATGTTTAGTAAACACAACCGTTTTTATCATACTGGTTTGGCGGGCACCATTCTCAAAAAACAAACAAACAAAACCAAAAATCTTTTGATGAACTGATAGAGTGAGTTTCGAATCTACAAATTTTAAGGTCAAGTCCTTGTCCTTAGCTCTAGTGTAAGAAGTGCTACCTGTTTACCATTTCCGCAAGTCCCCTGGCCTCTCTCGTCAGCCACAGATTTCATTCCATAACCTGTCTGAATATTTTCGTCTTCTAACACCTAACACCTAAAAGCTAAATAAGTGAGAAGATATGAAAAAGAAGCTAGATATTACAGGGATCTAGATGTAAGCTGCTAAATTTCTAAATAAATCATTCTCTTCAGGGAATCAAACTTCTATGAATGTGACTCTGAGCTCTCCTTGTTTTCCTTTTTTCTTTCCATGCTCCCAAATAATTTTATCTGAGAAATTGTTTCTGCTTCCCGTTGTAAACCTTCTTAAAATTAAAGCAAAGTGAAACCTTCAAAATATAGATAGGAGGTGATTCTATATTAGAGCTAAAGAAAAAAAAAGAGCATCAAAACCTGGTTTAAGGGGACATAATGAAAAGTGGTCGAAAAATGTGTATCTGTGCTTGGGGTAGAGGAGGTGATCACTGATGAGTATAGTCACTGGATGATTTGAGGCCAACCAAGTGAAGAGAAATTTTGGAGGTATGACATTGCATGTGTAGATTTGTAACTTATGTGAGTGGTACCATGTTTCAAACCCAGGGGAAGAAATGACTTCTGTAAGATGTTAAGTATAGAAGAAAAAATACAGATGCATAATGACAAAAGCAGAATTGAGAACTCTTCCAAGACCTTTAGGACAACTTCAAATACATTTCTCTAGACCAGAAATCATGACATTACTTTCAGCCCCTGCATCCCTTTAAATTGAAAGTGACTTTCTTATAGACAGCTTACACAGGGTGCTGGTTTTTTGTTCCAATTTGTTTTTTGTTTTTTATCCATTCAGCCACTCTGTGTCTTTTGATTCGTGAATTTAATACATTAACACTAATTATTGAGAGATAAGGACCCACTACTGCCATTTTGTTAACCGTTGTCTGTTTTGTAGTTCTTGTTTATTTATTCTTCTCTTACTCTCTTTGTGGCTTAACGTGTGTGTGCATGTGTGTGTGTGTGTGTGTGTGTGTGTGTGTGTGTGTATGTGTGTTGATATGCTTTGATTCTTCTTATCTTTTGTGTATCTGCAGTAGGTGTTTCCTCTGTGGTTACCATGAGGCTTGCATCAAATGCAGTTTAGTTTTAAACTGATGCCAACTTAACTTTAATCTCGTACAAAACCCCTACACTTTTATTTCCACCAGCCCCCCCCCTTCATTATTGATGTCTGAGTTCCCTTTTTCTTATTGTATATGCATTAACAAGTTTTTACTGTTATGGTTATTCTTTAATACTTTTGTCTTTTAACTTTTATACCACAGTTAATGGTGAATTACATGCGACCATGACAGTGTTCCAATACCCTGTGTTTGTCTATATATTTGCTTTTACCAGTGAGATTTGCACTGTCATATATTTTGGTGTTGCTTTTCAGCATCTGTTCATATCAACTTGAAGAACTTCCTTCGGTAATTCTTACAGTGCTGGCCTACTGGGGACAAATTCCGTCTGTTTTTATCTTGAGGAAGTTTTTATCTTTCCTTTATTTTTATGTATCATACTTTGAAAATGTATATCCAGTGCCAGGTATTAATTTTACTGAAGAAAGAGATGGAATAAAAAAAGGAAGGAGAATAGGGGAAGAAATGAGAGTACAAGGGCAACGTTAAAGAGTAAACCCATGACAACTATCGCATGATCTCCCTGATATGAGGAAGTGGAGATGCAACGGGGGTGGGAGTTAAGGTGGTAGGAAAAGTAAAAATGAAACAAGATGGGATCGGGAGGGAGACAAACCAAAAGAGACTCTTAATGTCATAAAACAAATTGAGGGGGGTGGGGGGGAGAGGGGTTGGGAGAGGGTGGTGGGGTTACATTATATGTTTAAATAAAAAAGCTTAAAGAAAAAAAAAAAAGAGTAAACCCATGAATAAATGCAAGAAGAGAAAGGATACCTTTTTAGAAAGTGAGGTAAAGGAGGTTTGCACATTTTCATCTAATGGTATCAAAGGCTAGTATTTTTCCCTTAAGATATAATAGTTTTTATTTAAAACTAGGACTCTAGGAAGTGTGTAAGAAGTCTTTCATTCCCAAAACCCATTCTCAAGTTGGCTTTTCCCCCCAAATTTTTCCTTTCCGTAGTTTGAAAGGATTTATGCTTTGTAATGAAATGACAGGTTGGAAAATTGAGGGGACATTATCATTGTTGAAATAATCAGAGTTCTGAAGGAAGAGAAGCCTGTTTCTGAGTTTGTATCTATCCACAAAATGCACAATGAGTTCATTGTCTGGTCTGCCAGTATTCAAAGCACAACCTTTGACTGAGCAAAAGTATCAGAAATCCAAATTTAAGCAATTAGCCTGGCATACTGTAGCTGCCGGCAGTGTACATAGCTTGACACGGTCATTAGTTTTTATGCTGTTTTTAGAGCAAATGTGTTACCAGAAACCCAATTTACTCCTGACGGAATACTATTAGGCAACCAAAGCATGAACACTGTCAAAAGCTTCCTCTAAGTAAAACAGGCTGCTGACATAAGGTGCCCTGCTATCCAAAATAGATTTATGCACTTAAATTTTTTAATACCTTTTCTTTGCCTCTTTATCCATTCTAATAACTATCTCATTTTTTTCTACTAGTGTTATTGAACCAGGAATATTTTTTTCTTTGTTAGCATTCTTACTGTGTAGATACTGGCACCCTGTTTAAATGACGGTGGGACAGCTGGCCAGGATGTTGGTAGTGAAATAAAAAGAGAGAGAGTAACAGCAGTGTCTGCCAAGTGAGAAATAAGGTTACAAGCAATGAGCGATGACTAAGAACTTTAGAGCTTGGAAACTTTCTTCTAGTGCCTTCACCCCTTGCTCAACCAAATCCTGACATTTGAAACCTCTTCAAAGGTGAATTTGAAAGACATGTCACAAGTTGACGAAAAAAATCTCAGCGTGAGGAACACGAGGATATTGTGATATGATAATGTTCTTTCTGACTCTCAAGCAGCAAAATAGCTGAAATACCGATTGTTAAAAGAGCCAAAAGGTACTTCTTTCTTATTAGTATTTACAACCTTATTGTAAGATCAGAGTATGTTTACGTTTCTCCTGATTTAGCAAATGGTATTGTAAGTAAGGGTTTCTCAAAACAGACGGCTTGTTGGGCTGGGGAAAAGAAAAAGTTCTTTGAAAAGGAAAGGAAATGGGGAAAGGCATAGTATATTTAGGGAAAAATGAGAAATGATGTGTTTAAAGCATACAATACATGAATTTTATCATAAGAAAGGACTATCAAATTAACTTTGGTTCATATTTTTAAAGAGCATTTGATAGATCAGTGATAGATAGATGATAGATGATTGATAGATAGATAGATGATAGATAGAACAAGCAAATGTTTAGCAAGTTCTATATTTCAGGTACCATACCATTCAGATTCTGGAAATATAGCAATGAGTAAAATAAATATTTTTATACCATCAAGCGGCTAATATTCTTGTGTGAATGATTCACTATAAATACATTAGGTGAGTCCAGTAGTGATACATCCTAAAAATAAACAAATAAACAAGCTTCCATGATAACAAGCAAATAATGTGGATGTGGTTAGCATTAGATTGGGAGGTTATGAAGATACTTAACATTTGTCTAAGGAGATGGCATTGAGTTGGCCACATGCAAGTAAGGCTGAGAGATGCTTCAGGCAGAGGAATGGCACTCTCAATGACCCTGAAACAGTGAGCTGAGGGACAAAAGACCACCATGGCTAAATCTTTTGGATGCAAGGTGAAGAGACAGCAGGTCCTGGGGAAATTCTTAGTATAAAGATTGGCCTTGATCACTGTGGATTATGAGGAGACAAAAATAATTAAAGGGCTTGCAACTGCACTGCAGGAAAGAGATAGTGATAGCTTTGACTATATGTCCTGTGAAGAGGGCTATATGTGGATAGATTTGAGTTACATTTTGGAAGTACCGTTGATAAAAATTTCTCAGTAATGGGATCCAGGAACTGATGAAATAAAAAAGTATCAAGAATGACTCTAGGATTTTGATTTGATACCAAAATGGAAATAACAGGTGAGTACTTAAGCACAATGTGGAACACAAATACTGTGGTATACTACTTAGCAATAATAAAGAAACCATTGATACAAGCAACAACTTGGATATATTGGAATCTTAGAGAATTAGGCAGAATGAAAAAAGTTGCTCTCAGAAGGGTACATACTCAGTTATTCCATTTATATAGCATTTTGCAAACAAAATTATAGAGATGGAGAACAGATTAACAGTTGCTAGGGATTATGAAAGGAGGCAGGAAGGAGGTGGCTATGACCTTAAAAGGGTTTCATGTAGGATCCTTGTGATGTAACTATTCTGTGGCTGTGATGGTGGTCACAAAAATAAATAAATAAATAATCAATGCATGAAATAATACTTCTTAGAACTAAATGCAAACACATAAAAATGAAGGTCTATAAAATGGGTAGAATCTGAATAAGGCTGGTGGATTACACTGATATGAATTTCATGGTTGTGATCTTGAACTACAATTAGGCAAAATATCATACTTTGGGGAAACTTTTTGAATGATGTATGAAATTTATTATATTACACAACTGCTGGGAAATATAGAATTGTTTCAAAATTAAATTTTTTAAGATGTATTTATATATTTTAGAGAGTGAGAGAGAGTACACAAGTGGAGACATAAGGAGAAGGAAGAGGGAAAGAGAGAACAAGCCCACTTCCCCTGAGCATGGAGCCTGTCACCATACTGAGATCATGACCTGAGCC
Organism: Taxidea taxus jeffersonii; assembly: GCA_003697995.1. Classification (NCBI taxonomy): domain Eukaryota; kingdom Metazoa; phylum Chordata; class Mammalia; order Carnivora; family Mustelidae; genus Taxidea; species Taxidea taxus. Next base: position 105,223 of record ML109336.1, on the reverse strand, counting down.
AAAATGAAAAGTCAGAAACCCAACTGATTGAGTCACCCAGGTGCCCCTCAAAATCTAAAATTAAAAAAAAAATAGCTGCTCCCTCATGAAAAGAAGATGAAAACAGATTGAGTTCATGAATTACATCATTTGAATTGTTCTTTTCTATTTTCTCTTATCTATTTTCTCTTAGTGACAGATATTTTACCTATGCCTTAAATTATTAACCATAGGATGAGTTCTGTAAGGGCTTTCATACTGCAGATGAAACCACCTACAACCAAATTGCCTGGAATGCTTATGATGTAATGCAGTATCCTACTGTACTCCTGACCTTGTCAGAATCTGGGTACACAGTCATGATCTTCAGGAGTCCATTTATGGTTTCTTTGAAATAATTCCAGCATTCTAATGTTAAATGTAATATAGTTAGAGAGAGGAAAGTTAACAAACATCATGGTTGAGTCCTTGCTTTGAAGCCTAGCAGACAAAGTTCCATGTCCTTTTTGGTTACTTCCTAACTCTTGGGATTTTATCAACTGTTTTTTTGTTTTGTTTTGTTTTGTTTTTATCTCAACTTCTTCATGTTTTAAATGCCGGTTTAAAAAAAAAAAAGGATTTGATGAGGGTTCAGGAAGTTAAAATTTTATATTGTTGAGGTACCTAGGTGGCTCAGTCAGTTAAGCATCTGCCTTTAGCTCTTGTCATGATCCTAGAGTCCCAGGACTGGGCCCAGCATAGGTTCCCCGCTCAGCAAGGGGTCTCCTTCTCCCTCCGCCCCACACCCTGCTCGTGTCCTTTCTCTCTCTCACTCTCTCTTTCTTTCTAGTAAATAAATAAATAAATCTAAAAAAAATTTGTATTGCTTAGAAAGTTGCCTGAACAAAGAACATAACATGTATACCTCTCTATCCTTCTATCCACCTATGTATATCTATCTCTCACTTTCTATTATATATCTACTGATCTATCACATATAAACCTACATTTCTTTATCTGTACTTTTAAAATACTTAAATGCTTGTAATGTTTCCTATTTTAAACTGTATCTGTTTTAAGACAACGGTCTAGATGTTTATTTCTTTTATGTCTCACAAGGGTCCTGGATGCCCTGGTTGATCTAAAAGTTCTTGATTGACATCTTGTTTGACGATACAGGGATGAATACATTTTAAAAAGATGGGCATATAAGTAGTTTAACCAAAGTTGCAAGAAGTAATTAATGAACTTCATAAAATATGCCTTTGTTGTATCTCATATAATTTGCAAGTTTAAGTTTGTAACTAGGATTTGACATTGACTTATCTTTCTAGGACACTTGCACCTATTTTTTCTCATTTACCTTATCTCTAAATTGGTCCCAGATGAAATGTAATTGTGAATTAAAATATTGGCAAGGAATGATTTACTACATTCCAGCATCTAATTTAGGTGTTGTTAAATGTATTGTGGAGACTTCAAGCTAACTGAAAATTAACTCTGTGCTTGAAATAAATAAGGATTTTTTTTTTTATTGCTGCTTGATCTCACTTCTGAATTTATAAAAAATCAGGCATATTAGTTCAGTCAAATGTGAATATATCCCTAACAGGACTGGAGGGTTCACTGGCTCTGTGCATCTTGGCATAGACATTTTTAAAAACAAACGTGTTTTGTTTTTTTTTCTTCTCATTCCACTAACATCTTAAGAGCTACTAATTTATCAAATCATTGTTGGCAAATTAGTCTCTAAATGATGTATGAAATGAAATATCCTTGCCAAATTCAGATAATGGGCTGAGTTCTGCTATGCTCAGTTACTTCTTTGAATGTGTATGTGTGTTTCAATCCTATTTAAATGTGTTTAAAATTTATTTTACTCTAAATGTATTTTTTTTCAAAGCTTAGCTAAGATACTGGGGTAATCATTTAGACATAATAAACAATTATTGAGGTTAACTTTGGAAAGTTCACTGTGACATACAACTGCATTCCACATATTAATTATGTAAATATAGTATTTCTTCATTTATTTAGGTTGCAAGAACTTCCAAAAGCCACTTAGGCTAATTATTTTCTGGGAAACAAAGTTTATTCAAATAATCCTGAACCACATCACCAGTACCTGAAAATTCTTGCACTAAGCTAACATCAAAGAGCTCAGTCATGCATGTTTAAGATCGCTGTTAGACAACTGAGTTTGAGATTATCCATGGATTTCAAAATTCATTCTCCAAACATAAAATATTTTAAACCACAGAGATTTGGAGAAGAGAAACATGCTTCAAAATTCAATTTAAAGTTTGGATAGTAGACTTTGTCCTTATTATAAGAAAGATGCTAATTCTTTTCAGAAATAAATATAATTTATCCCTCACAACCAGGGATATTTTTTAATACCTCAGATGCATAAATACATATTTAGTGAAATAATAATTACAGGTAAATATTCAAAGAAAAGACTCTGTTACTGATACAAACAGGATTCTTAACACTTTATCTTCACTTTTCCCTGAATATTTCAGTTTAATCTTCACTTTTCTGAGGACTCAACATAAAGGAAAAACTAAGTCAGTATCCAGTAAGCATGATACAAGATATAATTTTAGTGTAAAATAGTAATTCACAATTTCCACTTAATTTTCGTTAGGTTTCAGAGGAAAATCACTTTAACCACCTATCTTTAAACTTTGTTGATTTATATAATATTTTATGTCAAATTATAGTTGTGAATTTTTTCTACTTTTAGAGAGAAAATTAACCTCAATCTTAGTTTATATTAGCTTTAGTTTTATCACTAGAGACAAATTCCCAAATTTTTATATAAAATTCATCCTTTTTTATATCCTCCTAGACAAACCACTCAATGCAACTTGAGAGATATACTTGGAATCTGTCCATATTTTAGGTCAGGTTTCCAAACAACAGCAAAAGAGAAAAAAATTAATTTTCTTTTTGTCTACAGCCCATTGACAAGTCCTTGATGTTAACCCTTTGCTAACATTACCCCAACTGTACAGGATCCTATGAGTCTACTTTAAACATAAAGAAATTCCTTTGGAAACTTCCTTTATCTCTGCCCCCAAAATATATGTTAGCAATCATCCTGTAAACATATGGCCTACTGTATACACCTAAAAGGTCTCATGATTAAGGTTTTATTAAAGACTAATAGATGACTGTTCCCTAACAATAGCTACCTCCTCAAGGTCCTAGAGACCTTTCTTCCAAAATTCCTTAGAAACTTATGCTATCCTGGGGCGCCTGGGTGGCTCAGTGGGTTAAGTCTCTGCCTTCAGCTCAGGTCATGATCTTAGCATCCTGGGATCAAGCCCCACATCAGGCTCTCTGCTCAGCAGGGAGCCCGCTTCCCCCCCTCTCTCTGCCTGCCTCTCTGCCTATTTGTGATTTCTCTCTCTCTTCAAATAAATAAAAATCTTTAAAAAAAAATATTAAAAAAAAAAGAAACTTATGCTATCCTTAATCCCCTCCCAAGTTGAAATTACATAATCAGTGCCCCATCACAACCCCAGTGCAGCTCTTTCTGCCCATGGGTCCTCTTTCTGTGCCTTAATAAAACCACCTTTTTACACCAAAGACATCGGAAGAATTCTTTCTTGACCATTTGCTTTGAACCCCAACATTTCTACATCAAATAGCATTTTCAGTAAGAATAGTTTTCCTAACTACTTAGCAAAATAAAGCTGTTTTTACCTGCCTATTAATAGTTACCATAATAAAGAATACTTTACAAAGGCACATTACCTTTTTTCTTGAACCAAAGTAAAGCATTAGCTCTACTTGGCCTGGTTAATATGCTTTTTCTAGAATTAGAAGATACAATTCTCAATGGAAATGAGCTAAATCCTGGTGCCATACCTAAGGTATTGTTCTCCAGAGCCTGTATTTTAGTTAGTTAGAAACAAAGCCGATACAGATACATCTATTCTTTTCACAGAGGATACAGACTCACAGGGTAAGCAGAATTGACAAATTACCAAGAGTACCCAAGCAAAGTCTTAAACTGAACAATCTCCACCATAAATAGGATGTACAAATGCCTTGTGTGTAAAGATTTTAATATAACTAAACCATTAAAAGGACAAAAAAAAATTCCTTTCTGCCCTTCTAGGTTCTTTGTCTGGTCTAATAATTAAATTGATAGAAAATAGATTAACAGGAGAAAACCATATTTCAGAGGTATAGAAGTCTGATAAAATTGTAAGACCCAAAGGCAGTTCACTAATGGAAATTTATATAACATCCTAAGTTAAGGAAAGGATTAAGGGTTTGGAGATACAATAGGAAGGAAGACCATTCACAGGAAAATGAAAGATGTTTGGAAACAAAGTTTGCACTGTTATAAGAATAAGTTTCTTAGGTAAAAAGGTATCTTTGGTAATTGATCTCTTCCTGATATAAGCCCCCTTTTCAATGTTAATTCAGTTAGTTGAGAGGGAAGTAAAGAACTTTTCTTGAACCTGCACCTTCTTAAAAATAATCAGTCTAAAATAATTCTTGTGCGAAAGAGGCATACCTTGAGGTGACAAAATCCTACTCCCTTTCCTCACCAATTCTTAATGGACAGAATGAAAAATATTTTCCAGCATTCATATTATAAAACTAATAATTCTTCTTAAGAAAACTTTTTGTTGTTGTTGTTGTTTTTAATGAATTCAGGATTATTTATGAGCAAACATCTAAGCCAAAAGATAGAGTTCAGGTATTGAAAAATACCAGAATATTGAGAAGTGTTGAGAGAAGCTCATGCTACCTACTGTATTGTAGTTGTTTTTGCAAAGATTATCACACAGCACTTAAAATCCACATAGGACATGTTTTGATAAAGAAAATATTACAGTGTACAGTTGACCTTGGAACAACATAAGAGTTAGTTGTGCCAGTGCTCCCATGCAGTTGAATATCCAGTTACTTTGTACTCTTGTAAAACTTAACTGCTAAATAGCCTACTGTTGAGTAGAAGCCTTCCAGGTAATATAGTCAATTAACACATATTTTGTATGTTATAGGTGTTATGTGCTCTAACTGCAAAGTGACCTAGAGAAAAGACAGTGTTATTAAGAAAATAATAAGGAAAATACACCTCAGTACTGTTTTGTATTTATTAATACCATAAGTTTACATCATCTGTTTATAAGATGGATCACCTGTCAGTATATATATCAATATTGTCTTGTATGGTATAAAACATTGTAGATGTTATATGCATTACTAATATTAAACATTAAAAATGAAAAGCGAATGTAAAAAAGAAATTCTTGCATTGATAATCAAAAAACAGTAGTATGGAGGAGTCAAGATGGTGGAGAAGTAGGAGGCTGAGACGACATCAGCCAGCAGGAGATCAGCTAGATAGCCTATCAAACCATTCCGAACACCTACGAATCCAACAGGAGATCGAAGAGAAGAAAAACAACAATTCTAGAAACAGAAAATCGACCACTTTCTGAAAGGTAGGACCAGCGGAGAAGTGAATCCAACGCGACGGGAAGATAGACCCCAGGGGGAGGGGCCGGCTCCCGGCAAGCGGCGGAGCACAAAATCAGGACTTTTAAAAGTCGGCTCCACGGAGGGACATCACTCCAGAGGCTAAACTGGGGTGAAGACCTCACGGGGACAACGTGGACTCAGGTCCCGCGGGGTCACAGAAGGATCGGGGGTGTCTGAGTGTCGCAGAGCTCACAGGTATTAGAGCAGGGAAGCCGGCTGCGGAGACAGAGCCGAGGTTTCCTAGTGGTCTGTGACACGGACCGGTGCTGTGTGGCACGGGCCGGTGCTCTGTGCGAGGGGTCCCCACAAGATCCGGGGAGACTCCGACCCGGGAGAGCTCAGGGATCTACAGGGATCGGAGACTCCAGGTGGGACTCTGCCAGAGACAGAGACGCTTGGTCACAGGCTGGGTGAGCTCGGAGCACTCCCAGAAGCCAGTGAGACGGGACTGCTTATGCACGATTTTCTCTGAGCACGGTCTGCGGGCGCGCGCGGTCTGTGGGCAGGCGCGCGGTCTCCGGCGCAAACGTGGGCTGGGGAGACCGGAGGGATTAAACGCTTTTCTATGAAGGCACACTGAAGACTGGGGCCCCTAGCTCTCAGCTCCTCTGAACCGGAGATTGGGAGGCCGCCATTGTCATTCCCGTCCTCCGGAACTCTACTGAAAGCATTCAGGGGAAAAAAAAAAAAGCTCCTGAAAGCAAACCTGAGAGGATTACTTAGCCCGGCCCCTGGTAAGGGCGGTGCAACTCCACCTGGGGCAAAGACACCTGAGAATCACTACAACAGGCCCCTCCCCCAGAAGATCAAAGAAATACAGCCAAGACCAAGTTCACTTAACAAGGAGAACAGCGGATTCTTATCTGGACAAAATGACAAGGCGGAAAAGCTCACCACAAAAAATAAAGAACAGGAGGCAGTACCAAAGGCTAGGGACCTAATCAATACAGACATTGGTAATATGTCAGATCTGGAATTCAGGATGACGATTCTCAAGGTTCTAGCCAGGCTCGAAAAAGGCATGGAAGATATTAGAGAAACCCTACCAGGAGAAATAAAAACCCTTTCTGGAGAAATAAAAGAACTAAAGTGTAATCAAGTTGAAATAAAAAAAGCTATTAATGAGGTGCAAACAAAAATGGAGGCTCTTACTGCTAGGATAAATGAGGCAGAAGACAGAATTAGTGATATAGAAGACCAAATGACAGAGAATAAAGAAGCTGACAAAAAGAGAGACAAACAACTACTGGACCACGAGGGGAGAATTCGAGAGATAAGTGATGCCATAAGACGAAACAACATTAGAATAATTGGGATTCCAGAAGAAGAAGAAAGAGAAATAGGAGCAGAAGGTATACTGGAGAGGATTATTGTAGAGAATTTCCCTAATATAGCAAGGGGAACAAGCATCAAAATCCAGGAGGTGCAGAGAACACCTCTCAAAATCAGTAGGAACCGACCCACACCCCGCCATCTAATAGTAAAATTTACAAGTCTTAGCGACAAAGAGAAAATCCTGAAAGCAGCACAGGACAAGAAGTCTGTAACGTACAATGGTAAAAATATTAGATTGGCAGCAGACTTATCCACAGAGACCTGGCAGGCCAGAAAGAACTGGCATGATATATTCAGAGCACTAAACGAGAAAAACATGCAGCCAAGAATACTTTATCCAGCTAGGTTATCATTGAAAATAGAAGGAGAGATAAAAAGCTTCCAGGACAAACAAAAACTGAAAGAGTTTGTAAACACCAAACCAGCTCTACAGGAAATATTGAAAGGGGTCCTCTAAGCAAAGAGAGACCCTCAAAGTATTACCAGAAAGGAACAGAGACATTATACAGTAACAATCACCATACAGGCAATACAATGGCACTAAATTCACATCTCTCAATAGTTATCCTGAATGTAAATGGGCTAAATGCCCCAATCAAAAGACACAGGGTTTCAGAATGGATAAAAAAACAAAACCCATCCATATGCTGCCTACAAGAAACTCATTTTAGA